>PYUH01000196.1:131235-224152 GCA_016808085.1 Suaeda aralocaspica
CTAATCTTTGAAGAATCTCTATTTTCCATCAATTTCAATCCATTGAAGCTTCAAGTATCTTTCTCTCTCCTTTATTTTTATAATTTGTTCTTAATTTATTTTCATGATTTTTGCATGTAACTTTGATGTTCTTGATTTCTATTATTATTGATTATTACTTGATTCTAACTTCAATATTGCTCATGAATTATATGTTTATGATGTTTATTGTAATTTCCATGGATTGTGAGTAGTTTATTTCTAGGATTTGGGTGAAACCCTCAATGTAGTCATGGAAAATTAGTTGCATGTTGGGGTTTAATTGTTTTGGGTTCTAATTAGTTAAGATTAAGGGGTTTTTATGCTTAGTTCTTGTGATTGATCACCATTAGAGATTAATTCTTAATCTCCCCAATGAAGGATCGAAAGATGAAGTTGGATTGTAGGTTCCCTTATTCTTATTTGACTAAAAGACCATGAAAATAGGGATTTCTAGTCAAGGGATTTCTCCTTGTCATCGTGCATGTGTTCTTAAAGCTTGGATTTGTGAATTCAACCATGACAATAGGTTGTAATGCATACTTTTAGGCAATCCCTCTAGCTCGAAGGAGTAGTTGGGTGTTTTAGATGACTTTCCATAATTTCCCCATATAATTGTTCCCTTGTTGTAGTTTTAGTTCCATGATGAAGTTGAGTGGTGTAGCTCCATAATTTCCCCATATAATTGAATTTCCCTTTTTACTCTTTAATTTAGTTAGTTTATTAGACTTAGCTTGTTACTCAAATCACTCCAAAAACTTGACTTGACTTAGATTATTTAAACAATAGCATTTGGTGATTGATTCAATGCCTCTCATGGGATCGACCCTTTCTTGCCTTGCTACTAGTTAGTAGGACCAAGTTAGGTTTATTATTTGATAGGTGGGCGACGCTCTATCAACTAAGGAAGGAGGTTATGAGCTTCGAAAAGATATGTATGGACTAAGGATGCAGGGTAAGTGCTTTGGAGGGATAGGTCTAGGTTAGGGGCATATGTGTTTTGGAGGGATAGGTGTAGGTATTTGATTGGAAGGTGGCAACTTGAAAAAAGAGGTGGATTTTCTACTCGGTAATTGAACTATATGTCCTTTTCGATACATGCAATCCTAGATAGTGGTCAACACCTTGATCTAAGGCGTAAAATGCAATATGTGAAGTGGGCAATGAATGACCAGTATGAGGAACCCAAGTCTTCTAAATTGTGTTATAAGGCAATAGAGATTTTGAAATCCTTCTATGCTCATTATGGATCTCAACAAACTCAAAATGTGTCAAATACTGCAGAAGTAGTTGACTTAACTTCAAGAGACATTGCTAACTTTGAGAATTGGCATGATGTAGCTGATTTGGAGTTTAAAAGAAATGTTGGTGCTCAAAATGTTCTTAATAAAAGAGTGACTTAGATAAGTATTTGGCCGATGAAAAATAAGCAATCAATGTCGGAAAGGTTTTTGATGCTTTAGAGTGGTGGAAGAAGAATGGAGAAATATATCCTATATATAATTGCTCTTATGGCTAAAGATGTCTTAGCCATTGCATGAATGCTAGATATATTTCGAAGTTCTCTCTCATCAAGCATGATGGAAGCCTTGTTACGTTCTCAAGATTGGTTGCGTAATAATCAGACCCCACTTTTGATAGAAGAAAGCCTTGAAGAAATTGAGAAAATAGAAGATAACATCTTTGATTTACTTAATTTCTTCTTTTTTTCTTTGGGTAGATGGTAGGGACAGTCGTATACCTGTCAAAAGTAACCTACTACTCTAACCATGTAGACAGGGAAGTAGGGATCGTATCCACAAGGAAGCAAGCGATTCTACTAATTCTAAAAAGTCACTTTGCCGTAAGGGGCCTTTGAATATTGGGTTTTGACTAAAAAGTTAACTAGTACTAGGAATGAATCAATTAAGAAAAGAAATTTATAACTAAGTCTAGGACGTCGGTTCACCATAAATCAAC
The DNA here is from genome assembly GCA_016808085.1 of Suaeda aralocaspica. Taxonomy (NCBI): domain Eukaryota; kingdom Viridiplantae; phylum Streptophyta; class Magnoliopsida; order Caryophyllales; family Amaranthaceae; genus Suaeda; species Suaeda aralocaspica. Next base: position 133,213 of record PYUH01000196.1, read on the forward strand.
AAATGAATTACACACAATTAATTCACAGATTATTAATTTCCTTGAATTAAGGTTCACTAATTCTCTCGAATCTAGTCTCCTTCAAAACTCCTCTAATGGCTCTCGCTCACTTAGACTCGTTTTGCCTATTGCCCCTATGATCTAATTGTGGTAATTTTACCTCTCGGTATCGATTTCAACAATATCAGACTAACAATTAAACCTGGCCAGTATTTAACTGAAAGCAATATAAATTGACAACAGGAAATCAAGAACATTAACAATCAAATTAACAATCATGAACAAAACATTAAGAACGATCAATAGATCCCCTAGTCGTAGAAGGAAAACTACTCACATATAATTGAAATTAAAGAAACTACATCAATAATAGACATTAAAACTATAAACTTGATTAAAACTAATAAATTAACAATAACTATAAAACTAGATCTAAACATGAAACTACTAAAACTAAAAACATAAATTAAAATTAAAACTAAACATGAATAAAAGAAACAAGAATTAAAAATTGAATGAAACCTGAATTTTATTGAATTAAATGATTGAAAGAGTTCCACAACTTAGAGAGAAAACTAGGGCTAAAACTATGTTTTTATCAATAATAATGCGTAATTAGGTTTTTAGGAGTACAAAACAATATATACTAAGGCTAAACAAAGAAGAAATGCTTGAAAAGCTTCCTCGGAGCGACCAGCCCGGAGGGGTCTGGGCGAGCAACCCCTACCCAGGCGGGTGGCTTGCTTTGCTCGTTTCTTGATTTCTTGCTCGTTTTTCCTTAATTACTTCGTTAATTCCTTCTTTAATGCTCCTAGTCCTTAGTAAAGCTTCCCAAATGACTTCAAATCTTCACTAACTTCTTCAAGTGCTTCAAAAGGCTCGAAAAACAACGATAAATCATCGATTCCTGTAAAATCTTATAAAAAGCACAGCAAACACGCGAAATAGCAAAAGTTAGTAGAAATGTCTCAAAAGAGCCGCATTAGAGCTAAAAATCAATCGGGATCGGGGGTAAAATACATGTCAAATATTAAGTTATCAAACTCCCCAAGCCAAACCCTTGCTTGTCCTCAAGCAAACAATGACTTCACCCCTTTAACTTTGCAAAACAAAATCAACTCAAGCAATTCCGAGCATGTAAGTTCCTCAACCAACCCATCACAATTCCTTGACCGCCATCCAGTTAAATCAAAATCAATAAGCCAACCATGTAAGAAATAGAAGTTGATGACTTGAGTAGCTCACTCGGTGTCACTCCACACATAAAATTGAGCATAAATAATGAAGCTCACCCTTAATCGCAAATAAGAATGCAAATGCAATAAGTGTTTAAATGCAAATTTTGAGAACCCAAACCCACATCTCACACCTCATGCAAGTGTTTAAGGGTAGTCACTCAATCCTAGTGTGAAAGTCGACTCGAAATGCAAGTAATACTCACTAGCTTTGGCAATTGACTCACTTCACAAGAACTAAAAATATGCACATGCCGATCAAAAAGGTCTTTATACGCTTGTTACGTGGCTAGGGTAATGGGTAGGATAAAATTTGGGATAAAATGGTGGTAAATGCGGGCTATACGCATATAACAATCAAAGAACATCGTCAACATCTCCAACATTCAACTCCAACATCAAACCAATTCTCATGGAATCACATCACACCATAAAACTTTACACTTAAACTACCCGAATTATCACAAGGTATACTTTTTCAACATTTTTCAAATTTTTTTTCAACTATTTTTTTCTTCATTTTTTTTCAACCTTCGAATTTTTTCAAACTTAGGCTCACGACTCTAAATGACATGTCAAAGACAAAATCATCACACATACATAAATAGACCAATATAAGATATATAACATTTTAATTCTTCATTAAAACTAGCCTAGACATTGGTATGCAGAGCCTTAATGTGAGACCTATTATTAAACTTTAACACCAACCATTTCACAATTTTCCAATCCTCCAAAACCTCCAACAAATGCATAACAACAACAAAACAACTTCCTAACTCCCCCAAGCCGAGCTTGGGCATATATCAACTGATTAGAACACGGCTAAATAGGGTTATAATGTGGCTAAAATACAAATGAAGGGTAAAAAGCTCAAAATAAGTATTAAGGAAAAATTTATGAAGCAATGCCTAAAATTTGAAAGCTCCTAAAAGAAATGAATGTCTTTTATCATTCGCGACGTGTAACACACCAAAGCCAAGCTACTAGAGTCAAAAGCCAAAATACGGATCATACAAGCACCAGGAACTAAGCACACATGTAAACAAATAAACATATAATAATGTATGTGGCTCAAATCCTCCCGTTAACACAGTTCGAGCCTCTACTCTACACATGGCTATAATGGCATGACAAGAAACTGTTTCAAGCTAAGTCAAGTTAAAGTCCAAGTTGGCAATTTCTAAAACATAACTTATCACATGCCCAAATCAATCAGAAACATTTTTAAATAAAATGTGGGGCACAGGGAATTCACTATTCACAAAGTTTCATCATATAAATCATTCAATCAAACAATAAACTAAAATTTATCTACCAGAAGCAAAACAAAAATCTAAATTATGAAAGTAGTACATTGTTTTGGTCATATGTAAACTCCTACTTCTAACAAGTAGTACAAACCATATGACTAATCCTAAGAAAGCAATAAAAAATTAAACTAAGAAAGCAACAAATTTACCTACCCTAAGCCGGACTCAGCAATGTCCTCATGCTGAAGGAAGTAAGGGACTCCTCTCAGTCAGAATCCTGGAGGAAAGTGTCAGTGTCCTCACTAGCACCATCATCATCATCACCATCACCATCATCACCACCACCACCTGCTCCCCTTGCTACACTGGTCCCCTCTCCAGGGTTGAAAGTATACCATGAAGGGTAAGGGCCAGTAGAAGGCACTACACCGGTACAGACGTAGTGGTCATAGATAGGGTACATGGGAAGACGGTGGTCTTGCTCAAAAGTGTTGAATCGCTGCATGAACTACTGCTGCTGTAACTAGAAGTTGTTGAACTGGTTCTGCAGCTGGTTGATCTGTGCCTGCCATGGGGCAGGGTCCATAGGGGGCTGCTGGGGCGGGTGCTGGGGCACAAACTGTGGAGACTGACTTGGCCCGCTGTGTCTTGAGGTACCTGTAGAAGAACCTGCAACACGACCATCCAAAGGCATAGTATAGGATTGCTGATCAGGCAGAAATCCAGTCAATGAAACATTAGGGAGAAGAACAGAAACTCCCCTAGATGGTCCTATGTACCATCTAATACGCCCCCCTCCCTAAACTCTAGCCAATCACATTGGCTAAGATAAGGGGCATGCAAGGTGCGGGACCCCACAACAGGGGTCCTGCCATACTCAAAGTTGACCTTGTAGTACCTGCCAACATATGTCAGTAGGCCACCAAAAACAATGTTGTTAATGGTTGCCTGGCCAAATCGATCAATACCTACATAAGTCTTGCATTGAGTATGTAAATGCATAGCAAAAAGGTGAGGAAGATGAAGACGATAGGGGAAAGAGTGTTTTACCAAGTGCCTCCTTAAGCACCACATTTCTCTGGTATGAACCTCATGCTATTCATACCGACCGAATATTGTCCCTACAAGGAAACAGTGAGTGATCCTAGCAGAGGGCTGGTGGATCAGGTTAGCTTTGGCATGTTGCCAGTTAGTCAAGTGAACACCTGTCAAAGAAAACCACCATGCAACATCATCAAATCCCTTTGGGGGTCTAGTACGCCCCCAACTGGCTAAATCAAAGGTAGCCCCATAATCTTCGATCGTCTCATACCGATCGACATTAAACATCCTAAAACTAACAACTCTAACATGTGCTTTGGGGTTGGGGTGGTCAATCTCAAAACTCGACATGAACTCATAAGTTATGTCGGGGTAAGTGGGGGCATCCATAGTAAAAAATCTGTGCATACCCATAAATTTAAACAGTTCCTCAGTTTCATTATAAACACCTAAAGCACGTAATAACTGATGGTCTAGGAAACGTGTAGGAGTAACATGCCTTAATTTAACTTTTCGAAATGTACCTTTTTCTCCTAAGAACCGAAAGCAACTAACCCATAGGTGGAATCCCGTCCGACTCCTTTTGGTTCGTTCTTTGAGCTAGTTCCGACTCGTTGCCTCTTGGGTACCATTGAAGGTGTATTAAGTGAAGTGAGGAAGTGAGTGATGTGAGTTGAGAGATTTTTTTAATGAGATTTGTGGTGGGGATCTAGAAAAGAGCGGAAAAATATGAAGTTTGGTGAAAATTTGAGTGAGTTTGGGTGAGTAAAGAGGGAGATATAGTAGAGAGAAGTTTAGAGTGAGAAGGAGTTATGGAGATTTTGAATTATAGAGAGAGAAAGAGGAGGTAAGATAATGAGAGGTGAGAGAAGGATAAAGGAGGAAGAAGAAAGAAAAAGGAAGAAGGAAGGGGTAAAGGGAAGGACGCGCGGAAGGAAGAAGGGTGGGGGGGTTTCGGGCGCCCGGAGTGAGTGCCACCCGTCCGGAGGGTAGGTTGCTCACCCGGGTACCCGAGCGAATGCACTATTCTTGGGATTTTGGAAAAAAAACTAAGTGTAGAAAATCCTACTGCGCGCCCGGACCGAAGGCCACACGCCCGGGTGTCATGTTTTCCAAATTTTGCAAAAATTTTCTAAGTGTCCCAAAACGGGTTGCGCGCCCTGACCTCGTGCCATCCGCCTGGAGGGCGGCTTTTCGCCCGGACACACCCGGACGAGATGCCTTTCGTGCGGTTTTTCGCCCTTTTTTGCCTTTCTGGCCTCAAATTCACCTATAATCACACCAAAGACACTTGGAAAAATTGTTAGTCCCTCACTCTCCTCACCAAAGCTAAGAATAGAGCTAGAGTCCCTAGTAAACTATGAAGATAAAGAAAGAAAAAGCTACTAAAAACTAAATTAACTACGGGTTGCCTCCTGCAAAGCGCTTGTTTAAGGTCATTAGCTTGACCATGTTACTTCATAGCTCATAGGGGGTGTGGGTTTCGGAAAGTGATTTCCTCAACCAGGCCAACAACATCACCTTCATAGTAGTGCTTAAGGCGGTGTCCATTAACCTTAAATCGTTCCCCCTTATGATTCTGAACCTCCACAAATCCATACTTGCTCACCGTAGTGACAATGAAAGGGCCACTCCACCTAGACCTCAACTTTCCAGGAAAAAGCTTCAATCTAGAATTGAATAACAAGACCTTATCACCTACTATGAACTCCTTTATGATTATCCGCTTATCATGCCATTTCTTAGTCTTCTCCTTATAGATCTTTGCACTATTGTAGGCTCCCAATCGAAATTCATCTAGCTCATTCAAGTGAAGTAACCGCTTCTCACTTGCAAGCTTGGCCTCCATATTAAGCTCTTTTACCGCCCATTAAGCTTTGTATTCTAACTAAACCGGTAAATGGCACGCCTTTCCGTACACTAATTGGTATGGGGATGTACCGATAGGTGTCTTGAACGTCGTTCTATATGCCCATAATGCATCATGAAGCTTGCTACTCCAATCTTTCCTCAATTTTGTAACTGTTTTCTCCAGGATAGCCTTAATTTCTCGATTTGAGACCTCCACTTGACCGCTGGTTTGTGGATGGTATGCCAATCCTGTTCTGTGGTAGACACTGTACTTCTCCAGCAGCTTATCTAACCTCTTCTCATAGAAATGCATTCCCCCATCACTGATGATAGCTCTAGGGACTCCGAACCTAGGAAAGATAACCTGCTTAAACAATCTCAACACGATGTTAGAATCACAATGGGGGGGAGCAAGAGCTTCCACCCATTTAGAAACATAATCCACAACAACTAAAATAAAACGATTGCCATTAGAAGAAGGAAAGGGACCCATGTAATCAATACCCTAAACATCAAAAATTTCAACTTCTAAGATACCTGTTTGAGGCATTTCATGCCTTTTGGAGATGTTACCTGTTCGTTGGCATGAATCACAAGACATGACAAAATCTCTAGCATCCTTTAGTAAAGTAGGCCAATAGAAACCAGACTGCAATACCTTGAACACTGTCTTCGAAGGGCCTACATGTCCTCCATAAGGTGATGAGTGGAAATGGCTCAGAATTCCATAAAACTCCCAATCAGGAACACATTGTCGGTATAGTCCATCAGCACATTCCCGAAATAAATTCAGATCATCCCAAAAATACCGTCTGACATCATGAAGAAACAGCTTCCTCTGCTGTGATGATAGATTAGGAGGCAAAACACCACCTACAATGTAATTAGCAAAGTCAGCAAACCATAGTGATTTAACTGCAACCGAAAGTAAGTGATCATTAAGGAAAGAATCATCAATGGGAACTAGTTCTGCATCTTCGAATAGGATCGATGATCAGCTATCACATTCTCTGCTCCCTTCTTATCACGAATCACGAGGTCAAACTCCTATAGCAATAAAATCCATCTGATCAACCTTGTATTAGCTTCCTTCTTTGCTAGGAGGTACTTCAAAGCAGCATGGTCAGTGTGAACAATCACTTTAGAGCCCACTAGGTATGATCTGAACTTGTCAAGTGCATAAACAACTACTAGTATCTCCTTTTCAGTAGTGGCATAATTAACCTGAGTCGGGTCAAGTGCCTTGCTGGCATAGTAGATCGCATGGAGAAAATTGTCTTTCCTTTGACCCAAAACAGCTCTAACTTCATAGTCACTGGCATCACACATGATCTCGAACGGGCCGGAGGTCCAATCAGGAGATTGGATGATAGGTGTAGAAATAAGTGCCTGTTTAATCCTGTTAAAAGACTCAACACACTTATCAGTAAAATCAAAATCTTCGTCCTTCAAAAGCAATTGGATTAGTGGTTTCGCAATTTTAGAAAAATCCCTAATAAACCTGCGATAAAAACCTACATGACCCAAAAAGCTTCTTACCCCTTCAACATTCACAGGAGGGGAAAGTCAATACCTCAATACCTGAATTTTTGCTTTATCGACCTCAATACCTCATTCGGATATTAAATTTCCAAGCACAACACCTTTAGTGACCATAAATTGGCACCTTTCCCAATTCAGCACTAAATTCACCTCTTTACATCTCATAAGCACTTTGGTTAGATTTTCTAAACAAACATCAAATGAAGTTTTATAGACACTAAAATCATCCATAAAAACTTCCATAATTGATTCAATGTTATCAGAAAATATACTCATCATGCAACGTTGAAAGGTACCAGGGGCTTTACATAAACCAAAGGGCATTCTACGATAAGCAAAATTACCATAAGGACATGTAAAAGTGGTCTTTTCTCTATCATCTGGATGAATAGGGATTTGGAAGAATCCCAAATAACCATCTAAATAGAAAAAATATTTATGCCTAGCTAGTCTTTCTAATATTTGATCAATGAAGGGGAGGGGAAACTGATCCTTTTTAGCAGCAGTATTCAGTTTCATGTAATCGATACACATACGCCAACCTGTGACAACTCTAGTGGGAATTAATTCATTTTTATCATTTTGAACAACAGTGGTCCCACCTTTCTTAGGTACTACCTAAACTGGACTGACCCATCTAGAATCAAGAACAGAATAAATAATACATGCATCAAGTAATTTAATGACCTCTTTCTTAATAACTTCCTGCATGTTAGGATTCAAACGTTGTTGAACCTGTATGCATGGTTTATGACCATCCTCTAAGTGAATACAATGCATGCAAATATCAGGACTAATACCGGTTAAGTCATCAATAGTGTAACCAATAGCCTTCTTATGAAATTTAAGCACAGATAACAATTTTTCAAGTTGACTATCGGTAAGCGAAGCACTGACAATAACAGGATATAACTCTTTTTCATCTAGAAATGAATATTTCAAATTAGAGGGAAGAGGTTTCATCTCAGGTTGTGTTACCTCCTTAACTGAACATGCATCCTGGGGTAACTACAGAAATTGACAGTTGCTTCCTGAATCGGTATCCATTCCTGAAAGGGCTTGAATCAATTCATCTGATTCCTTATTGCCTTCACCTGAAATCACATCCAAACACAAAATAACCTCCAGAAGATCCTTTTTAAGGGATCCTGGCAAGTCATCACAAACAATCTCTTGAATTATATTAATTCTATAACATGATTGCTCTAACATAGGACTCTTTAATGCACTATCAAGGTTAAAAGTAATCTTGTCATCACCTACAGAAAGTGTTAAACTACCATTCTTTACATCAATGACAACACTTGTAGTATTTAAGAATAGTCTACCTCGAATAATAGGGATGTGTGCATCCTCCTCTATATCCAACACTACAAAATCAATGGGAATAAAAAACTACCCAACTCTTACCAGGACGTCCTCCAAAATACCTTTCGGGTATTTCACAGTCCTGTCCGACATCTGCAAGGTAATGTTAGTAAACTTTAAAGCACCCATATCTAATTTCTTATAGATAGACAACATCATAACACTAACACTGACCCCTAAATCACATAAAGCCTTATCAATAAAAAGTGGACCAATGTTACAAGGTATCGAAAAACTCCTGGGGTCCTTGAGTTTAGGTGGAGACTTATTCTACAAAATAGCACTACATTCTTCAGTTAAAGCAACAGTCTTTGCTAAACTCAATTCCCGCTTCATGCTCAATATGTCTTTTAAAAACTTAGTATATGAAGGTACCTGTGTAATCAATTCAGTAAATGGCATAGTAACCTGCAAATTTTTTATAATATTGAGAAACTTACAGAAATGATTATCATTCTTACTTCGATCTACCCTATGCGGGAAGGGTAATGGAACCTTGGGAGGTGTCATTGCATCAACTAACTTCTCAGCTACTGGGACCATCTTGTCCGTGGTATCTTTCTCCTTAGAAGGTGTAGGCTCTGCAATCTCCTCAATCACCACATTGCTGGTCTTGCCAGTCTACATTCCTATCTCTGAATTAGCATCATCAGTGGGCATCTTAGTACCTTCATAGTGGGTCCCTCTTCTGGTCGTAATGGAGTTGCAATTCTCTCTCTAAGCTGGTGGATTCGGTTAAGGAGGCAGTTGACCCTGCTGCCTCTGAGCTGTGGACTGTACAATCTGAGCTAGATGGGTTTCTAGTTGCTTATTGTGAGCCTGCATTGCCTCCATATTCTTCTGCATCTGCAACATCATATTTTTCAGCTCTGAAATTTCACTACTGGGTTGAATTGGTGGTGTTGGCAATTGTGGTCTGCTGAAACCTGGTGGGTGTGGTGGTACATATCATTGCATTTGTTGATGAACCTGCTGAGGTGGTATAGTTTGCTGAGGATTCTTCACATTGTTACTTTTCTTGTAGGAGAAGTATGGATGAACCTTCCACCCTGAATTGTATGTATTGGAGAATGGGTTGTTCTTTTAGGCCTAGAAGGCACACACTTGCTCTATTGAACTGGCACATGATTGGGAACTATGACCGAATGAACCACATGAATCACAAAAAGGCTCAGTGCATCCCGAAAGTGCATCCATTGCAGCTACAGGTGATGGTGGTGGAGCTGTAGTACCAATCTTATCGAGCTTCTGGCTTATGACATTGATCTGTGAAGCTAAACTATGATATTTATCATCAACCACATACTTTCCACCTTTCTTCGAATGTCCCCTGGGATTGCAAAACTGTGAGTTATGAATAGCAATTTCTTCGATCAAATCTTATGCAGCATTAACCTCTTGGTTCATGAATCGACCACTAGCAGCCGAATCTAATAATGTTCGACTCTCATTCCCTAAACCATTATAGAATGACTGGACCAGGAACCACTTCTCAAGACAATGATGTAGGCACAATCTCAATAAATCCTTGAATCTCTCACATGCTTCATACAATGTTTCATCTGACTCCTGGTTGAAATTCATGATCTTACTCCAAAGGGTCGCAGTTCGCTCTAGAGGATAATACTTCCTTTGAAATGCTAGAGCTAACTCTTCCCAATTGTTGATTTTATCCATATTGAGACTATTCAACCAAGTACGGGCCTTGTCTTTTAGTGAGAACGTGAATATCATTCTTCTAATGTAATCCTGGGTGACCCCAGCTTGCTTAGTAGTACCACAGTACTGCAGGAGATTATTCAAATGCAACATTGGATCCTCCATCAGTGTTCCTGCAAACTGATTCCTTTCCACCATATTCACCAAAGCCGCCTTTAGTTCAAAATTTAGAGCTTCAGTATCAGAGAACCGATAACCACCTCCAACTGTTGCAGAACTGGCCTGGGAATAATCCTTCAACGACCGTGGTTGCGGCATCGGTGGTGGCTGTGCATCAATATTCGGTATGTTGTTCTCCTTAATATGTGACTCTGCCATTTCTTCCCTATTAGAATTCTCAGAAATGCTCAAATCCGAAAAGAGTTGTGACACTTCCGATAGTATCCTTTCAGAAAGAACAACTCTCCGCAACCTCCACTTCCTTCTACGGCTCCGCTTATGTAATGAACGTTCTGGTTCAGGATCAATCCAAACTGGCATGCAAACCTAGTACCTGCACACGAATCGAAACTGTAGATATCCGTAAAAATTGTCTCAAAGAACAATGGGTTCCTTGAGACAAAATTAAAAAAAAAAAACAAAAATAGGATAAAATAACCCGACTAGTAGAAATTAAACTATTGCCTCCCCAGTAATGGCGCCAAAATTTGGTAGGGACAGTCGTATACCTATCAAAAGTAACCTACTACTCCAACTATGTAGATAGGGAAGTAGGGATCGTATCCACAAGGAAGCAAGCAATTCTACTAATTCTAAAAAGTCACTTTGCTGTAAGGGGCCTTTGAATATTGGGTTTTGACTAAAAAGTTAACTAGTACTAGGAATGAATCAATTAAGAAAAGAAATCTATAACTAAGCCTAGGACGTCGGTTCACCAAAGATCTACAAATGAATTGCACACAATTAATTAATAGATTATTAATTTCCTTGAATTAAGGTTCACTAATTCTCTCGAATCCAGTCTCCTTCAAAACTCCTCTAATGGCTCTCGCTCACTTAGACTCGTTTTGCCTATTGCCCCTATGATCTAATTGTAGTAATCTTATCTCTCGGATCGATTTCAACAATATCAGACTAATAATTAAACCTGCTAGTATTTAACTGAAAGCAATATAAATTGACAATAGGAAATCAAGAACATTAACAATCAAATTAACAATCATGAACAAAACATTAAGAACGATCCATAGATCCCCTAGTCCTAGAAGGAAAACTACTCACACATAATTGAAATTAAAGAAACTACATCACATTAAAACTATAAACATGATTAAAACTAATAAATTAACAATAGCTATAAAACTAGATCTAAACATGAAACTACTAAAACTAAAAATATAAATTAAAACTAAAATTAAACATGAATAAAAGAAACAAGAATTAAAAATTGAATGAAACCTGAATTTTATTGAATTAAATGATTGAAAGAGTTCCACAACTTAGAGAGAAAACTAGGGCTAAAACTATGTTTCTATCAATAATAATGCGTAATTAGGTTTTTAGGAGTACAAAACAATATATACTAAGGCTAAACAAAGAAGAAATGCGTGAAAAGCTCCCTCGGAGCGACCAGCCCGGAGGGGTCTGGGCGAGCAACCCCTACCCAGGCGGGTGGCTTGCTTTGCTCGTTTCTTGATTTCTTGCTCGTTTTTCCTTAATTACTTCGTTAATTCCTTCTTTAATGCTCCTAATCCTTAGTAAAGCTTCCCAAGTGACTTCAACTGTTCACTAACTTCTTCAAGTGCTTCAAAAGGCTCGGAAAACAACGATAAATCATCGATTCCTGTAAAATCTTATAAAAAGCACAACAAACACTCGAAATAGCAAAAGTTAGTAGAAATAGCTCAAAAGAGCCGCATTAGAGCTAAAAATCATTCGGAATCGAGGGTAAAATACATGTCAAATATTAACCTATCAGTAGAGTTATCAACCTTCATCTATTATTGTTGATGGCTACTTTTCATTGGCTAATGGATTGGTGAACAAGGCTTCTTACAGATTCATCATGATTGGATGAGGCTTGGCATGGACTTGTTATTGTCTTACTTTGTTGTTCTAGTGTTGAATGTGTTTGCACTCTTACAAGGGTTGACTTAAACTTGTATCCTCTATAGAGGATTAGAACTTTGTTTTTAAAAACTGCTAATATTTATCACCTTTCCTTATGAGAAGGTGAATCTTGAAGTCTTGAAATCTCGAATGCATGATTTAAGCAGGAAATGACAGATTGGAAAATTACACATATACAAGAAAGTAGATTAATCACTTAGTCAGGCTTTAATAAAAGCCAAAAGCCCAAAAAAGGTGGGAAAAGGGAAATAAAATGCAAAACTGATAATGAATATCCGCTACATTCGATTCGGTTTGAAATAGATAGCAGACATCGGATTTCCGACCATTTTGGACGTAGATATAGATATCCGACTCGCGATTCGAATTCGAGTCGAATATTTTCTCCATGCTCAACCCTAACCTTACTTGCCACACCGTCCATGTTGGAATCATGCAAGTTCGAAGGTATTGGAATAAGAAATGAACAAGCCTTGAACTCAGGTGTGCAAGGAGGTTCGACCATCGTGTAACACCCTGGAATTTTCTATTTTCCTTCTCTAGTTTTTCTGGAAATATTTATAAATAAAGAATAATAATTATTAAAACTTCTAATCAACTAGGAAAAACCAAAGTATTACTGCCACCGTGATAACGGTTAAGGCTTTTATCAAAGTACTACAGCGGAAGGCTTTAAAAACCAAAACAAAATTAAAACTCTAAAGTAAAACTTAAAATAAACCAGAAGAAATCCAACTTAAATATTTATTACACTTCGAAACCATCTTAATAGCCCTTCAAAACCATCTTAATAGCCCTTCAAAACCAAATAAACTTTAAACTTTAGAAATAAAAGTCAACATCCAACAATAGCAATAATAAGTATCAAGTTCATATAACTACGAAAAATACAATGCAAGCGCTCACACTCCAACCCAGCATGATTGACTATGCCCACCTGTACCTAGGGGTGTGCAAGATTTTACGGTTCCGAATTTCCGGTCCGAAATTTTCCGATTCCGTTCCGAAAAATCGGAATTCCGATTAAGATTTTTGAAAACCGGAAAAACCGGATCGGATATCCGGTTTTTAAAACCGGAAACCGGATCGGATACGAAATGGATTTTTAAAAAAATCGGATTCCGGATTTTTAAGGAAAACAAAATTTGGAATTCCGGTTTTCCGGATTTTTCCGAATTTCCGATCCGGTTTTTAAGGGTATATGTGTAAATTTTAGAGAAAATTCTAGTATATAATTCGGAACCGGATATCCGGATTTCCGATCCGGTTTTTCCGGATATCCGAATTTTCGGAATTCCGGTTTTTCCGGAACGGATACGGAATCAATTTTGTTGGTTCCGAAAATCCGGATATCCGAATTTCCGGATCGGAAAATTTCCGATTTCCGGTTTTGCACACCCCTACCTGTACCTATAGCTTTCACTTATCCTAGACAACTATTCGCCATCAAGTAGGTCATTGTAGGGCCAAGTCAAAGACAAAGCCATGCACACAAAACACACAATTAGCAAAGCTGAGTACATATATATCAAAGACAATGCAAAACATGATTAATATTAAAAATAAAATAAAAGTACAACATACACACTTCTTACCGTTGACAACTCTTCACCTGTGCATAGACTTAACTCAAATAAAATTATTTAGTATATTTAAGCTTTGGGATTTCGCATCGAACGGGTTTCCTTACCTTTAAAATCATCCTGGGCACCAACTTGGGAGCAACTCCAAGAAGGTATTACCTATGTCACATAAAGTGACGGAATTCCAGCGCATTAAAAATATAAAAGAGAATAACGTCTTGTACCCCAAGTAGAAGTCATAGATCACTGTTCCATACGACTCCCCCCATTGTTCATACTTAAGGTATATACGTTCCAAGAGTTTTGGTGCGAATTCTCTTTCACTTTACGTGATTAACAGGTTTAACAATATTATGACTCACAAACAACAGCACATAAAAGCATGCATGACAACAAACAAAACCATATTAATTATCTTGAATTTAAGGTAATTCTCAAAATAATTGTGTGTGTCCTTTATTTAAACTAAATTTCCTGTACCACACATTAATTGTGAGTGACTAACTAATTATCCTTTCCTTTACCACACATTAAACTGTGAGTGGCTACATTTATATTAATATTTGCTCATTAACTTCCAATAACCATGTGGATAAAAATTCACAAACTACCTTTCTTGATGATTAAGTAACTAATCAACTTAACTAACTATCTTTTTCTTCTTCATTAACTATTGGCCAACTTTAGTAATAACTTTGACATTCCAATTACATATGATAAATTAATAATGCTACAATTGTGGAATGTCAATTAAATATGAGATTCATACTAGCATACTTCTCATGCAAGTCAACTAAGCAAGTTTTCATATTTACATTCATAACATGTAAGAACAACAATCAAGCATGATATCTACTTTTACTTTCGTCTTTAGTACTTACGTAGCTTGTATTGTAGTGGTGATTCGCCACAACTCATAAAAGTCAACTAAGTCGAATTCTCCTACATAGAGAAAGTCGAAACTGAATTAAAACCTTGTTGACTAACTTCTAAAACAACTCTAAACTAACTTTTATATTAGAAAATTTTCCAAAATGTTCCTTATATTGTCTCTATTCAATTCCATACTTTATTTTAATTTTTCTTTTGCAAAACACTTGATTTTCGGTAATTTTCCAGAAATGGCATCTTCATAAAATTGCTTTAAAACACTTTAAAACTCTTCTCAATATCATATTTTGATCGTAAAACATTATAGTCATGTCCTAAGATCATCATACAATATTTTTGATGCATTAAAAATAATTATAACTAATTATTTCACATGCTACTATTTTTATTAAGCATAAACATGAGTTAATAAAAATTTACAGCTTTGTTTATTCATTCAAAACTTCTTAAAAACTCATCAAAACATCATAAATCAAGCATAAAACTCTTTTACAATCTAATACCATCATTATACATCTAATCTATACTTTTAAATAATTTTTCATAAAGTAAAACATGTTCATAATACTTTTACTCCATGTTTTCGTGACTTTAAAAGTTTGACAGCGACATTAAACAACTTTAAAACCCTTAAATTCAAAACTAAACTTCATAGAATCATCACAAATTCATACTACAACAATTTATTATCTTAATATAAAAGTTTAGACCATTAAAAACCATAAAACTACAAATTTCATGATTTCTAAACCCTAATTTAAAATTTCATGAACAACTTTATAAATTCATAATTTAAGCATAATCATAACTTTATAAAACATGATTAGAATCATAAAAACATGATTGAACATAATTATAAACATAACTTCATACAAGAATAAATTAAAAAGAAAAGAGAAGAAAAGTTTTTTATTTTTATTTTTTATATAGGTTTCGAAATATACCAAGAGGGGAGGAAGAGGAGCGGTGGCCGGCAGTGGGACAGCCGGCGAGTAGGCGGCGTGAGGGGAGGACGTCGGTGAGGGAAGGGGGACCCCGGCGAGGAAGGCAATGAAGGGGAAGAGCGAGCAGAGGAGGCGATGAAGAAAACTTTTTCTTCGGAATTTTCGAACACATTTTTTTTTTTAAAATCCTAATTCACTAAAGTTGCAAAATAAATATGAAATTTTTGGTTTTAAGGGGTATTTATAGGCCTCCAAAGTAGGATTTGGTACAATTACATATAATACCCTTAATGTTTGAAATTACTTTTGTGCCCTTATTTTAAAACAATTAGGAAACTTTAAAAATTCTATTTTTAGAAACTTTTCAAAACCAAATAATTACTTTGATTAACAATTAATTTAAATTTATTTTTTTATTGAGCTTAAATTCTCAATAAAAATACTAAAAACATACATATAAAATACGAAATTAACTTCTTAAATTACGTGAAAATATGGGGTATCACACATCGCTTTGGTCACCTTATGACCAATAGAAGCAAAACTGAAATGGGCATTTCCAACACGAAATGTCATCATTCCAGTCTTTACTTTAACAACCGCACCATCCGGCAGTGTGCAAGAGAAATCCCTTCCAAGGATAAGAGGGACAAGTTGTCTTCATCCATATCGACTGTCAAAAAGTCGCATGGAATGAAGATATCTTCCACTTGCACACGTATCAACCAAAATACCGACGGACCTTCTAATAAAGGGTGAGCACAACCGGGTACCCGGTCATTTTACCTGGACCCGGTACTGGTCGGGTACCCAGAATTGGACCCCGGTCCCGGTTGTACCGGGTATTGTATTACCCGGTCCCAGTACTGGTCCTGTTAGGAATTGGGTCCGGTACCGGGTACCCGATTGTATTTTTTGCACAATTTTTTTTTTGGAAAATATATTTTAAACATAATTTAATACTTTAATATTGTATTTCTTTTGAAAAAAAATTGAAAGATCTAACATCAAATAAAATATTACAAATTTGGGTTATATCACTTATATGTATAATGTCGGAAAATATTAAAATTAGGCAAATAAAATAAGTAAATTAGTAAAATACCACTTGGAATCGGGACCAGTACCGGGTATTGGGTCCGGTTCCGTGTACCCGGTACCGGTACTGGTGCGACTGGGTACCCGCCGGGTATTGTGTCAAAAAATTTCCAGTACTGGTCCCAGTACTAACCGGGTAGTTATTTTAGGACTCGATACCGGACCCGGTTCAACCGGGACCGGGTCTTTACCCGCTGGGTCCAATACCGGGTACTCAGTTCCGATGCTCACCCCTACTTCTAATAGTGTTGTCGGCTAAACGAATTGCCATATTAGAGGGTTTCATCTCCCCCAAGCCTATTTTTTTAGTCAAGGAGAGTGGCATCAAGCTCGCTTACGAACCAAGATCGCATAAACCTTGTTTTCACCCTATCCCTCTATTAGCACAGGAATTATGAAACTACCTAACTCTCCGACCTTTTGCTCTAAGATTCGGTTTGGAAACGGTAATGGAGGTGTGTAAACCCTAAACGAAGCTCTATAACACTAGTGCAAAAAAGCTGTTTTGCTGCGATAAAACCCGGGATATTTACGATAGGTGTGCGATAGTTGTGTTAGTGGCCACTATTAGAATTTGCTATAGTAACGACCAATCATTAACAACCACATTAAATTTCGGATTTTATATATCCTTATTAACTAGAGTATTTTATAATGGTCGTTAACATTTTAGTATTGAATGTATATTGGGTTTTGATTAATCTTGGATATCGTCGTTAAAAATGAGTCAAATAAATAAAAGAGGATCAAGCGGCATATGGTATGCTATGAGAAAAATCCCCCTTTTAACCAAAACCGCCCCCTCAATTGAAACCCTAAAAATCATTTCATTATCTATAATCTATCTCAAAAATCTCTTGCGTTCTATTTTGTTTCATTTTTTTTTTTCTAAAATCTGTCTTGAATTCCTGATGTTTAGATATAAAATTCTCTCAAAGTTTTATTGAATAATGCACCAATATTGGGAAACGAAGTCATTGGGTATTGCTCGACGATGAAGTTCTGGTTTGCATGTTACGAGTAGCAATTCTTCAAGACTCAAAGTACATTCTTAATATATAGCTTCTTGATTTTCTTGGCTCATGTTTTGGTTCACAAGTTAATTTTTGTTTTCAATGTATTGCTTATATTAAGTGTTTGTTTCATTTTGTTTTCTCAAAATTACGTGACGCATTTTGTTATTGAACAAGGTATAAAAATGGTGAAATAAGAGGATAGAGAAGAAAATCATCAAAATTGGTAAAAACAAGTTCATGACAACAATAAACGTCTTGAATCTCTTCAATTTAATGGTGATTTCACTTGTCTATTGATTTGAGTTTTTAATTTTCATGGTTTGTGAGTTGAATTTAATTATATTAAGACTTAAGAGATGAATCTCCAACTATTTCATTTACCCTTAAAGTAGGAAATTTGTCATTGTATAAAAATTGCTTAACCAAATATAAAAAAATATTTGAATGGAGGTATTGTTTGACTGTATTGAGGCACTGTTGCAAACCATGAGCAAATTGCTAATGAGAATCTTACAAGTGTACTAGGCATAATCTGATTAAAGAATGTGAATAATGTTTTGAAAGGGAAGTGAGTGAAAAATAACAAATCTAGAATAAGACAAACTTAAGGTATTAATGTTAATTGCAAATATAAAATGTATTGTAGATTGGTAGCTCGTATAAGAGGCCATTCCCTATCACTATCTTTGACATTACAATTGCTGTAATTTGCCTTTGATTGTATGAAAACATTATGCACAAAGATATTAACATGCTTAGGAAAAATTGCTAAAACACACCTTTTAAAAACTTTCTTTTGCGAAAACACACCTTTTAAAAGGTTTTTTTGCGAGAACACACCTTAAACTTAATTTTTTTTGCCAAAACACACCTTGATGCCGGTTTTTGGCGTTGACCGACTTTTTCAAGTGTTGACCACTACCATTTGCCTAATTGCACACTTTTTCGGTTATTTGTACACTCTTCCTCTGATCTTCCTCTCCTACTTAACCCAACCCCCCTAAAAAAATCATCACTAACCTCTCTCATAAACCACCACCATCACTCTGCTAGCCACCACCACACCGTCTTCACCACTACCGGCATGACCACACCGCCTTCACACCACCAAAATGCATTCTCATTTACTAGGGTTATTGGATTTTTTGTTCTAATTTGAAATTTTGGGTTGGATTAAGTTTGAATTTAATTGAATGTGCTTCAATTTTGGTCGAAATTCGGAGAATTTGTTTTTTTTGCTTTTCGTATTTAGGGATTTGAGGATTCTTGGTTCAATTTTGATTGAAATGGGGTGGTAATGGAGGTGTGTTCATTGATGAATGAGGTGAGGTGGTTATGGAGATGTGGGAGGATGAAGAAGGTAGAACATAGAAGAAAAGCAAAAAAACTAGTGGAAGAGTGCATTTAGGTTGAATTAAGTGGTCAATGCCAGAGAATTTTAGTCTATGCCAGAATCCGGCCTCAAGGTGTGTTCTAACAAAAAAAAATTAAGTTAAGGTGTGTCTTTGCAAAAAAAATTTAAAAGGTGTGTTTTCGCAAAATACAATTTTTAAAAGGCGTGTTTTGACAATTTTGCCACATGCTTAGCTTTGTTGCTTTTGCCATACTTCGAAAAAAGTTGTTGCCTATATTGCTGGTAGTACATGCCTTCTAAATGTAGAGCCTCCAAACACCCTTCGAGTCCACTCCATTAGAGAGGTAAAGTCCTTATGCTAAGTGGCTAGCCGACAAATGCAAAACAAATGATCCAGTCTTTAACAACTTTCATCATACACAATTCAATTGGAGCTCAAATTGGTGTTAATGTGGTCTTTACTAATCAATTGATCGTATTTTTTTTTTTTTTTTTTTTTTTTTTTTTNTTTTTTTTTTTTATGTTAGTTTGAAAATATAATGGGAAAAAATTTTGAGTATCGAAAAAAGAGAGTCAAAAGTTGTAAATGCATACAGATTAAACTTGCTATGTATATAATTGCAGCATCGTTTTAGGACTATTTTGGGAGTGTTTTATGGGTGATTTGGGTACTGATCACTGAAGGTTATTGATTGCTGCAGGTTTTTAATACTTGTTGTATTATAGATTTTGGGTACTAAATTATTTATTACCAATAGATTTTATAATTTCTAATTTTGTTTACAATGGCTTTGTAGCAGGGAAAATGGTGAAAGCTCAAGTGAGAAGCTAGCTAAATGACAAAGAAGATCATTCAGGTGCTACTGCTTATATTTGAGTACAAATTATTACCTCTTATATGTTTAACCTTGAATCATCTTTGTATGCAATCATGATGCATCTAATGACAAGTTAAATATGATTATGTTATAACTCCTTTCCCTCTTTCTCATACATTCTTGATATATATTTGTGGATTGATGTCGATACGCATTGCCATAGCTAGGGTAAGAACATATGCAGATGGTGTCATAAAGCTTATAAGATTGGATAAGGGGAGGTGTTATTAATAACTATGGGCTTTTAACTATAGGTAATGATTAGATTTTTTTGACGACTAGATTGCTTGGAAGGCTGAGAGATGGGATTAAGTTTAGCAAGTTTATATTTCTAATGGGCTAATAGCTTTTCATAAAACAATCTATGATTCTCTTTCTGTCTACATTGAATTTTATAGTAGGAAAAGAAAAGGTTTATCTTGATTGGCGTATCCCTCATATTTTGGAATTTACTAAATTTTTGTAATGTTTATATTCTAACTCATTCACCAAGAACTTGCATTACATTGATTCTACAGCTTTGACTTATTGGCGAGACTCTAACTGAAATAAGTTGGGTAGTCTTGCATTGGTGATGTAGTGTTTATTTGTCTTTATTTTTCATAGTTTTCCTTAGTTAAGTTACTTTTTTGTTCTTTTTCCTTAGTTTTTCTTATTTTTCCCATATTTTTTAGTTAACCTAGTTCCCTCGCATTTTTGTCATATTTTGCTCTATTTTGTGTTGTTTTGTGTATTGCCTCATTCTTTCAGGTTTCTCCATTTTGGTATGGAAACCAAGGCAAAATACAGTGAAGCTACATAGAGTATTTAGCGTTGGTTCGGGTCGGATATTATTTAATTTGAAGCCATTTGGTCTAGTCGACGTGTTACCATGCTCGATGGTCCATGATATCACAAGCTTGAATCACGATATCGTAAAACACAGCTTTACGACTTAGCTCAAACAAGCAAGCACCAACCCTCATAATAAGCACAAGGAAAGAGTAAATATTGCAACTGCCCTTTTATTTCACCCATATCTCTCAGCATACTCCATATTTTCATGTTCTATCAATCGGAGGTTATTATACATGGTGTGAGGTTCAAAACGATTTGTCATTTGCCCAACTCCGATGAGTATTGACTGAGTTATGCCCTTTTTAAGGCAGAATAGTTTGTGTTGTCTGAAGCGTAGCGGCCGTTGGCTACAGTAGCGGCCGCTAGCCCTCTGTTTTCCAGCGTGTTCTGTTTTACTTCTTTTCAACTTTCTCCCACTTGTGCCCTAACTTGTTGGTATTTTTACCTATATAACCAAAGGCAGCTACTGAAGTGCCATAGAAAATCATAGATAGAGAATCATATATAGAAAATAGTTAGAACTAGCTAGAACAAGTAGAAGATAATTGAACTCTCATTTTTCTCTCTAGATTAATTGTATTCAATTTGATTAGTGATTAGTTCTTATTCAATTTCATAAGTTGTAATTCAAATCTCTTTTAATTCTATTCAAAGTTGTTATTCAAGCATTTTGGGTTCATGTTCTTAGTTTCTTGGGTTGAATTTCAAGCTTCTTAGTCTTTGTTCTTGGTTGATAATCGTGTATTGGGGCATTATTGGAGTAAGACTTCAAGGTTCTTTAATTACAAGTATTCAAGCTTCATGGTACAATTCTTAACTCATCTTCAATTCCCATTTCAATTATAATTCTTGCAGCTATTTTCTTACTTTGAAGTTTTGTTTATAAAAGCTCTTGATCAAGTTAAACTTGTCCTTGTTCTTAATTTGCATTATTTCAAGTTCATAAGCTTTCATTATCAAGGTAAACTTGTCCTTGTTCTTTTACTTACATTATTTAAAGTTCATAAGCTTTCTTTTCAAGTTAATCTTGTCCTTGCACTATTGCTTTCTGTCTTAATTATTCTCAAGATTAAACCTTGTCCTTGTTTTCATTACCATTATTGCTTTTGTAGTTTGATTACATCACTTGCATAACTTATTTCTTTGTAATAATATTGATAATTAAACAAGCTATTTCGCTTTTTATAACTTTTGTTTAGTTTAGTTTATGATCCATTGTCATAACTTATTTCTTTGTTATAATTTGTATTCATGAATAAAAATATGTGTTTAAATAGTAAAATGTGTGGTGAGTAGTTTTTTGTGCTAAGGTGTGGGTGAAACCCTCACCTCCTATATGTTTTAGTGTTTCTTGCAAGAGTCTTGGCTTAGGAGTGACTAGTGTTGGATTAAGGGGTGCTTGTTCACATTTCTATGACTAGCTACCATAGATGTTGTTCCTAGGTTCCTCAACGAAGGATCGAGAGATGAAGTTGAGTGAGGACTCCCCTTGTTCGATTGATTCAAGTACCATGAGAATAGGTCCTTGGGTTAAGGGACGTTACTAGTCTTCGTGATTGTGCTTAGGAGTCGTTTTATGCTCACGCCATGAGAATAGGTCGCGTTCATAGTTCCGCTCGTCATCCTAGCTCGAGAGAGTGGACATGGCTCTTAGAATGATTTCCCCTAGATGTTTTCCCCTACACTTGGCTCATTGTAGGATTCACACCTTCATAGTGGTTGTGAGTGGTGAATCCCATACCTTAGAACATTTTTGTTTTGTTAGTCTTGTGTTAATATTAGTGACATTAATGATTATCTAATCATTGAAATATCTGACTTAGCTTAATCAAAACTTGAGCTTCTTAGTGTCTAACTTTGCTCTCCTGGGATTCGATCCTTACTTGACCTTGCTAGTAGCATAGTGAGCCTTGTTTGGTTTATCTTTGGTAGCCACTTTGACAGGGTATCAAAATTTGGCGCCGTTGTCGGGGAGCAATAGTTACATTAGCTTAGTTTGAGTAGAATGAGCCTAATTCAATTTGTCTGTATTTGTAAATAGTGTGTCGACCTCATGGCCACCTTCTTAATCGACCCCCATTATGAGCATGAGTCATTTTATTTGTTTTATGGTAGGGTTTTGGATTCCCTTAATCTTAACTATAATCATGATAAGTGGTTAGCTTGTAATTCTATTTATCAGGGACTAAATAAGGAAACTTGGGGATGGGTAGAGTTTTTGTCGCGTGGGCAATTCTTATGTTTTGACTTGGATAGGGCTTGACTTCTATTTGAGTGTCTTGCTAAAGGAACCCCTGAATGGGATATGACTACCCAAGGAGTACATGACTTTAGTCATGAACCGAACTCTCTTGAGGAATATGGCTTTGATTATTTGTCGTTTTATGCTTCCAACTTTGATGTTCACCATCAGTATTCACAAGAACCAAGCTCACTTGAAATTGCTCTTGATGAGTACTTAAAAAGTTTTAGCATCAGCTCTTGTAATTCACTTCATACTTCGTATGTTGAGCCTGCTACCATTGACTTCAGTCATGACTCTTCCGCCTTGTCACTTTTTACTGAGCTTATTAGTGTCCAACTTCCCACTGACGATGACCCTCATTTGTACTATCCTCATGAGAGTTATGACTCTCATGCATCGTCAAGTAAAGTCAATGAATCCCTTGAAATAGATTTTTGTGAATAAAATGAGGTCATAAATGCCATGGTGGTCTTCACACCACTACCTCCCACTTCACATTTGGAAACACTTGACCTTGTTCCTTCAGAACCCACTTTACTTCCAACCATGCCCATACCACTTCCATTTGAGGACATTCTTCTTTGTCTTGATTCCCATGTTTCTCCTATAGAAACCAAGGCAACTAGAGTGTATGGAAGTACTCCCTTTTTTTTTTCTTTTAATGTTTTCTTAGATTTGAGTCTTTCTTTTCCTCCCTGTGGGCACTCACTCCCACGTAAGCATCAAAAAATGGCCCTTTTACTATTTTTGATGCCATTATTAGTCATTTCTTATGTGATTTTTAGTGAGTTGAGTGGTAGTGCATTTGACAAGCTTTTATGAGCTTTACAATGTTATTTACTAAGACCTTATCTTTTGGTTTTCCTAGATAGTTTTGATGTAACCTTGATTACATTTTAGCTCCTGTCTCTAAGTGCTAAGTCAGGCTCGTGACATTAAACAAGCGCTCGCGGGGGGCACCCCAAGTTACTTGTACATATACTTTTGTTTTCTAGCTCATTTGAGCATTTTTTGGCTCTTCGGAGCATTTTGGTTAAATTTTGGGTACCTTTTGTGCCCAAATCAATCTTTTGAGCTTCCAAGCCAGGGAAACCCCTTGGAATTATTTGTTTTAGCTTTTGTGATGGGTTGAGTAATGTTTTATGGTGAAATGAGACTTTTGTGTCATTTTGGGTATGTTCGGTAATTTTTAAAGGCATTTTCGAGAATCTGATCATCCCGAAATGCACTTAAGCGTTGATTAAGCAACATCAGCATTCCTATATGTTACTTTAACTTTTACTTGGACTTTTGAAGCCTTCGTATCGCTTATTTTGGCTCATGAGTGCAATCGAGGTTCATCTTTACTCATTTCTTGCTCTTTAGGAAAACACCGTCCCGAAAAGCATTTGAGGTGCCTTCAAACCTCATAAGTCATTTGGACATGTCATTTTGACCCTATATGATGATATCATGAAGCTCTCTCGGCTTGATAAGGCCTATATAATGTTTTAGGCATTAAAAACTTGAATTTTTGCAAATATTACTGCTAAAACTGCTTCAGTTCAGAGGTTTAACAGACCTAGCGGCCGCTGGAACCCCCTAGCGAGCGCTAGGCTAGATAGACTTTTTCCCCAGTGCTTTTGTCTCAATTTGTGCATAAAATGAAAATTAGGGGGGTAGTGCCCGCTCCTGCAGTGGTGCGCCCGCTAGGGATAGCACCCGCTGCCCTTCTGCAGCACCCGCTAGGAGTGTCTTTTAGGCAGATTACTTCAGCAGAAATTCAGTTTCTTTTATCTCATTTCTCATTTTACAAAACACGAAGCCCTTTCTCTCACCAACCCCCTCTCTCCCTCGTCTTTTCCTATCAATCTCCATCATCTAAAACATCTCAAATCTTCACGATTTCCCATCACTAATTTATCTAAACTTCAGAAGCAACAATTCTAAATAATTTGAGAAACCATAATGGAAATTTGCACTCATATTCAAGAACTCCAACAAAATTCAAATTGGGAAAAGTTAGGGTTTCATTCAATGTTCGAATTTGCTACCTTAAGGTTCGTTCTTGGTGTTTATAGAGTGTTTTCACACTCTATTGGGTATCATTTCTTAAACCCTAACTATTTTTCGATTGTTATTAATCATGATCAATTTTTGAGTTCTTGTTTGTTTTTCATAGTTCCATGGGCTACTTTAAAAGCTTCTTTTCATTCTTAATTTACATTAAGTTTGCTTATTAGCTTTTCCTTTGCTATGCATTGAATCATGTTCGTAAAATTGCGGTTTTGTTGAAATGTTTAGTCTTCTTCTTTCTCCTCCATAAGCACCGAGACGTTTCTTCGTTCTAGCTTGGTGGAGGAAATGATTTAATTATTGATATATTTAAAGGCTTTGGTCGTAAATTGAGAATGTGTATGGTGAATTCATTGTTGTGTTGGTGATTATTTCATAATTGTCAATACATAACCATGAGATGATTTTTTTTTTGTGATATGTTTTTAATGATGAGGTTTTTTTTCCCCTCTTTTCATCAAAATCCAAATTCTTTCCTCCCTTTCTTTTCCCAAAAATCCAAATGCATTTAGTAGTTAGAGCATGTAGTCTTATTTTCATATATAGTTTATTTTCTTTTATTATTTTTCCTTAGTTTATTTTTAGAGCACTTAATTTATTTACCGCATGCATTCATATGGAGAAGTCCAAAAATATGTTTCTTTTTAGGTCTTTTTAGTTAGTTTTAGGATTAGATCCCTATGATGTAAAAAGAGACTATTAGCTTAGATTTTCCCTTTCTCATGAGCTTCGAATGTTAAAACACTTTAGAAAGGTAGTTCTCAAGCTTTGCATTGTTTAGTAATAAACCGTGTTAGATAATTGTTTGAACATGTGTAGTAAATATCGGTTTCTTCACTCCTTGGCTTTATCAAACGCCGCATGAATGATCGTTTTGAACCTTGGTGAGATTTTGAGCCTTCATGCATATTTAAACCACCTCCTTGGTCTCATTTTCTTCCTTGAGCGATTGATATTTGCCTTGTGGTGGGTACCTAGATCAAGAATTTGCCTTGTGACTTTGGGAGTCGTGCCTACTTTGCTCTTGGTTATATGATCATGGCTCTCATTTCTTTTGTTTTGTTTTTAGAATCCAACTCTTCTTAGGTTTATTTTCTCTTTTCCTTCCACAAATGTATATACTCTTTTGCTCCCCTTTGTGGTTTGACCCTTGTTCACTAAACCACACTTGAACCTCGGCCTACAAACCGTTGTCACCTTTTGTAGTTAGTGAAGCTTGTCGTCATTCTCTTTTCCTTATGTGTAGTTAGTAAAAAAAAAAGAAAAAAAAAACAGAAAAAGAAAAAGAAAAGAAAAAAAGATGTGTAGTGGAATTAATTAAAAAAAAAATATTCCAAAGCTTTTGTAAATAAACATAGTTAGCAACAAAAAGTTGGTTCTTCTTCAAATCATTTAAAGTGAGTAAATGGTTTTTCATCATCATTTCTTCAAAGATTATCTTTTAAATGACGAAAAGTCATATGTCTATGTTGTCCTATTCCTTTTAGGACGGTTTTTGAGTTACAAAATGGGTCTCTGAGTCGATTTTTCCACTTCTATTATTCTTCATGTTCATTGTATTATAGTGGAAAATCGAGTTTTGTCGTGTTGAGGTCTTCATTCATTATCAAAAAAGTTTGCAAAGTTCGTTATTGAGTTGTTAATGGTTCACTTAGGTTTACCTCCTCAAAATAGCCAAACTTTCCAACTTTCACCTTACCTCAACCCCATTACAAGCCTCAAAGTCCATATGAGATTGAGATGCAAAGTTCAAAGATGACTTGATTAATAAAGTCACTTGGCAAGCATATTGAGAAGGTATTTACGCAAGATGTGAGTGATTAACCACTTCTTATCTCATCTATACTCTTATTTCCATTGCAAAACTCCCTCAAGGAGTATTCGGTACGATCATTGCATAATAAGGAGTATATGATGCAAATATTGGTTGAAACTCACAAGTTCACCTCAATCTACTTAGGTTGCTATTTAAATTCCTTCTTGAGAACTATGCTTTCCTTACTTTCCTTAGTGTTAAAGATTTAATTCATTTTTGAGAAATTGTTCAAAATCTTTGTTAATCATTTCCCTAAGGGTTTCATCTTTCTCTTCCCGTTCTTAAAAGTTAAAATTGCTTGGCGACAAGAAATGGTCTAGCTTGAGGGAGTTTGTTGTAGTGTTTATTTGTCTTTATTTTTCATAGTTTTCCTTAGTTAGTTGAGTTAATTGTTCGTTCTTTTTCCTTAGTCTTTCTTATTTTTCCCATATTTTTTAGTTAACCTAGTTCCCTCGCATTTTTGTCATATTTTGCTCCGTTTTGTGTTGTTTTGTGTATTGCCTCATTCTTGTAGGTTTCTCCATTTTGGTACGGAAACCAAGGCAAAATATAGTGAAGCTACACAGAGTATTTAGCATGGGTTCGGGTCGGATATTATTTATTTTGAAGCCATTTGGTCTAGTCGACGTGTTACCATGCTCGATGGTCCATGATATCACAAGCTTGACTCACGATATCGTAAAACAAAGCTTTGCAACTTAGCTCAAACAAGCAAGCACCAACCCTCATAATGAGCACAAGGAAAGAGTAAATATTGCAATTGCCCTTTTATTTCACTCATATCTCTCAGCATACTCCATATTTTCATGTTCTATCAATTTTAGGTCATTTTACGTGTTGTGAGCTTCGAAACGATAGGTCATTTGCCCAATTTCGATGAGTATTGACTGAGTTATGCCATTTTTAAGGCAGAATAGTTTGTGTTGTCTGAAGCGTAGCGGCCGTTGGCTACAGTAGCGGCCGCTAGCCCTCTGTTTTCCAGCGTGTTCTGTTTTACTTCTTTTCAACTTTCTCCCACTTGTGCCCTAACTTGTTGGTATTTTTACCTATATAACTAAAGGCAGCTACTGAAGTGCCATAGAAAATCATAGATAGAGAATCATATATAGAAAATAGTTAGAACTAACTAGAACAAGTAGAAGATAATTGAACTCTCATTTTTCTCTCTAGATTAATTGTATTCAATTCGATTAGTGATTAGTTCTTATTCAATTTCATAAGTTGTAATTCATATCTCTTTTAATTCTATTCAAAATTGTTATTCAAGCATTTCGGGTTCATGTTCTTGGTTTCTTGAGTTGAATTTCAAGCTTCTTAGTCTTTGTTCTTGGTTGATAATCTTGTATTGGGGCATTATTGGAGTAAGACTTCAAGGTTCTTTAATTACAAGTATTCAAGCTTCATGGTACAATTCTTAACTCATCTTCAATTCCCATTTCAATTATAATTCTTGTAGCTATTTTCTTACTTTGAAGTTTTGTTTATAAAAGCTCTTTATCAAGTTAAACTTGTCCTTGTTCTTAATTTGCATTAATTCAAGTTCATAAGCTTTCTTTATCAAGGTAAACTTGTCCTTGTTCTTTTGCTTACATTATTTCAAGTTCATAAGCTTTCTTCTCAAGTTAATTTTGTCCTTGCACTATTGCTTTTTGTCTTAATTATTCTCAAGATTAAACCTTGTCCTTGTTTTCATAACCATTATTGCTTTTGTAGTTTGATTACATCACTTGCATAACTTATTTCTTTGTAATATTATTGATAATTAAACAAGCTCTTTCGCTTTTTATAACTTTTGTTTAGTTTAGTTTATAATCCATTGTCATAACTTATTTCTTTGTTATAATTTGTAATTATGAATAAAAATATGTGTTTAAATAGTAAAATGTGTAGTGAGTAGTTTTTTGTGCTAAGGTGTGGGTGAAACCCTCACCTCCTATATGTTTTAGTGTTTCTTGCAAGAGTCTTGGCTTGGGGGTGACTAGTGTTGGATTAAGGGGTGCTTATTCACATCTCTATGACTAGCTACCATAGATGTTGTGCCTAGGTTTTTCAACGAAGGATCGAGAGATGAAGTTGAGTGAGGACTCCCCTTGTTCGATTGATTCAAGTACCATGAGAATAGGTCCTTGGGTTAAGGGACGTTACTAGTCTTCGTGATTGTGCTTAGGAGTTGTTTTATGCTCACGCCATGAGAATAGGTCGCGTTCATAGTTCCGCTCGTCATGCTAGCTCGAGAGAGTAGACATGGGTCTTAGAATGATTTCCCCTCGATGATTTCCCCTACACTTGGCTCATTGTAGGATTCACACCTTCATAGTGGTTGTGAGTGGTGAATCCCGTACCTTAAAACCTTTTTGTTTTGTTAGTCTTGTGTTAATATTAGTGACATTAACGATTATCCAATCATTGGAATATCTGACTTAGCTTAATCAACACTTGAGCTTCTTAGTGTCTAACTTTGCTCTCCTGGGATTCTATCCTTATTTGACCTTGCTAGTAGCATAGTGAACCTTGTATGGTTTATCTTTGGTAGCCACTTTGACAGGCTATCAATTGGACTTGAGCTATATATGGAGTATTTGAGATTATGGAAGTAATTTTCTGTTCAATGTAAGTTTGTAGTTTAGTATGGGGCTTGTTTACTAACTCCCCAAACTTTTATCCATGTCAAGAGATTATACTTCTTTTCTTTGTGAAAGTCTTTAATTATGTTCTAGTGGCTTGATATATTGATTAAAAGATTATATTGATATATGATAATATGGGGACTGTCTGCACAGTTTCTCTAATCAAAAGATTATGTTGATGTATAGTTTTGGTGTTGGTATGTATGCTATGCTGTTATAGTCTGCCTTGTTCATTTCCGTGCCATCACTTCTGTCACAGTGTAGGAGTTGTGTTTCATAAGGTAAGTTCTCAGTTGAGGATGCTATTCGTTTAGAAAATTTTGCTTGTTAATCTAAGTAACCTATGAGCTAATTAAATCCATTATACCCTTCATACCCTTCAGCAGTAAAATCAGCTATTGCATTTATAAGTGCATGTTGTGTTTGTTTTATTGAATTGTACTTGTTTGTTATAGGGTCACATACTCACGATATTTCAATTTCATTGCCTTTAGCTAAATGGTTCATTTTGAGCAATAAATTTCTCAATTACATAGTTAGTTATCTTGTGGTAGAGCCTTTAGATACGAGCCATATATGAAGCGACTTGATTTTTCTCTTGGAGGATTGAATGATGCAAACTCACGCAGATTGAAGATAAGTTTATGAAGATGAGAAGGTGGCAAGCGCATAGTCGAATCTATCTTGTGGATGTTTTGATTTAGCTTTCCCTTTAATGTTTAAGAACATTTTTCCCCTCATCTATGGTTTTGCAAAACCAACATTATAAGGATAGCTATTGACATTGTTAGAAGCTTGTATTTAGATCAATCTAATTGATATTGAATAAAATTTTGACATATCAAATTGCTTAATTTGACTCTAATAGCTTTATTTGTTAGTTCAAATGGTCGTTATTAAAATAACAATAGAACCTTTGCTGTAATTCTCCAAAATCAAATTTAATTGATTGCTAACGTATTGTTAATGACCATTTAAGTGGTTATGTTTAAATATGTTACTATCCAATACCCGATAATGATTGTAGTTATTTATTATAAATTATTTATGATGGTAAACCTTTTGTCATTAATACTTGACGACGAAAAATACTTTGTCGTTAAAATTTAACGATGTACGAGCTTTTGTTGTTAAACCTTAATGACGAACATTCTCGTTAATACTATTAACGATGGAAGCTATTGCAACGAACAAACGACGAATTTTTTTTCGTCGTTAATTCTTCTAACGACGAATTTTCGGGCCTACAACGACCACCTTGTTTGTCGTTAAAGAATGTTTTTCTAGTAGTGGGCGCTCCCAATATTCTCCATTTATTCTTGTTTATATAGTCTCTAATGATTCTTGTTTATATATCTCAAACATAAGTGGCTTTATCGTGTGATACAATGATAGTAAGCTTTTCTCTTTCCTATCCTGCTATCTAGTCAATGAGAAGTTTTCCTAATCTTCTTCTCTTCCCCTTTGCCGAAACTGGGGCTTGAAGTGGATTTCGATGATTCCTAACCTAATAGGAAGGCCTTTTGAGGAATTTTTTTTTCTTATTCTTTTCCCCGCGTATATTATATGTTGCTCTTCAAACCTTGTCGAAAACTTAATTCCTTATGATATTCGTTGTTAGACGAAAGGAGTGTGCAATGCGTGGAGTGACATCACTATCGTACCTTTTTCTTTCAAAATAGTTGTTCCTAGAAACGAGGGGAAGCCTAAATTAGCGAAAAAGGAGAATTGCTTTTCTCTTGCTACCTTCCGTGCCAAATCCCTTTTTAAGGAATGATTTAATAAATTCGAATTTCTCAAGGACTCAAAAGAGGTGGGAATTTAAGTATTTGACGAGGAATTCAGTGAAGTATGACTCAAAGACAAATAGTGATACGCTTAACCACATGATTGAATCTATCAAAATAATCAATCCCAGGCAGATGATGAATTGGCAACGAGGCGAGCCTATATATATAAATGTGTGTGTGTGTGTGGACAACCTAATGGTTTTCAGTGGAAATTTAGTTGAATAATATGGTGCTAGTTATCTCTTGAGCTTTGTCAAATAAATTTGGTTTGTTCGTTGTTTATTTAATTTGAGTTGGAAGTTGTATAAGTTGCTTATATTGCTTCAGCGTTGTTCCACCACATTACTTTTAAAAAATTATCCTATCATTCACCCTGCTCTTCAATCTTATACAGTTTTTTTCTTTTTCTTTTAAAAAAAATCTTTCTGCACATATTTTTGACTTTTTTTTTAGGTGAAACCATTGTCAAGGCACGTAGAGAAAATTTTCAAGTCAACATAGGTTGAACAACATTATGACCCTTAAACTCACGAGAGTAATGAGTTTGGAGGGTTTTGATGGTATTATTATTATTATCATAACATTGCATATAGTTGGGTGATGAGGGTAAGAGCTACGTCTTTTTACTCATTACAAAGATGTATGGAGAGGCAACTCGTAAGCACTCTGGTCATCAATCTTTTACAGTTGCATGCGTGGTTGGCCTTGTTTGGCTTTCATTTAGGAAGTAATTATTGCTACTCACTTGCTTGGATTTTACTTTGAATTGGTTGTTTTTGAAAAGTTCTTTAATTTACGAGTTAAATCATGGTTGTTTCGATTTTTTTGCCTAAGGTTTGGCTTAGGCCTAGAAGTTTGATGTGGGCATGTTGTAATTAGTTTTTCTTCCCTCTTCCCATATGATTTTGTTTCTAACAAATCTCTTTGGAACCATTCAATTAGTTTTTCTCCCTTTCTAGTGTGTTTGTGTAATACCCACATTTTTACGTATTTTAAGAATTTAATTTCATATATTATTTGAGTACTTTTAGTGTTTTTATTGAAAAATTAAGTTAAATAAATAAATTAAAGAAAGAAATTTTAATTAATTGAGACTTAAAATAATTATTTTTATTTTCTAAAGTTTATATGTTATTTTCATGTCACTTTAAATTTTATTAAATATTTTAAGAAGTTTCTAATTTTAGAATTTTCAAAGCTTCCTTAATTGCTTTAAAACGAGAACACAAAAGTAATTTCAAGCATTAAGGGTATTTATATAATTTCATCAAAACCTAATTTGGGCCTATAAATCCCCTATTAAACCAGAATCTTTGGACATAAAAGCATAATTGTGATTTAGGATTTTAAAAAAATTCCGATAAAAAAGAAAAAAACTTCAAAGCTCCCTTTGCCGGCCCCCACACTCGCGGGTCCCCCTACGTTGCCACCCCTGTACGCCGGCACCCCCTCCCCCCCCCCCCCCCGGTGCTCGGCCTGCCACCACAGGCAGCCACCTCGCCGACTTCTCTTCCTCCTCCCTCTTGGTATTTGGAACTCCACTATAAAAAAAAAAATTCTCCTCTTTTCTTTTTAATTCAATCTTGCTTAAATTCATGTTTTATAATTATGTTTTAATAATGTTTTATAATTTTGGCTAACGGGAATTTGCAACGGAATTTCCGTTGGAAAACTTTTCCGACATAATTTGCGACGGAATTTCAACATTTTCCCTACGACTTGAGTTGTTTGAGTTTTGACGAAATTTCCGATGGAATTTCCGACGGGTGAAAATCCATCGAAAATTTCCGACGGAAGTACCTTCGGAAAACCAAATCAAAAAGTTATTTAAAAAAAGGCGGTGAGGCAGCAATAGCTACCCCATCACCTCAAAAAACCACCACGCCCACACCCAAGACTAACCCCCACCCACTCAGACCCCACCAACCCCCAAATCCGCCCAAATCCCAAAATCCACACCCACACCCACCACCCCTTGACCTAGACCCACACTCCCCGAACCCAAAACCACAACCCATACCACCACACCGCAACCTAGATCCACCACCTCAAACCCCAAACTCCAACCACAATCAAAACCCCAATTTGAACCTCAAACCCTCAATTCGAACCAAAAAAAATCGAAGAAGAGAGAAATTTGAACAAAAATTACCAAATTTAACCAAATTCGAACAAATCACCAAAAACCCCAAATTTGCATGAACCCCAAATTCGAACCAAATTTGAACAAAAAATTCAAAAAAATTTGCACCCTTTGAACAAAAATCACCACAAAAACCCAATCAAAATTGAAGCAAAAAATTAAAGGAAAACGAACAAAAAAATCAAAAAACTACATACCTTCAGTTGATTAATTACTTGATCAACAAGAAAGGTAGTTAGTGAATATTCATTCACATGTTTAATACTCCATAGAAGCAAATGAGCAAATAGCTAGTTAGCCACTCACAATTAATGTGTGGTAAAGGAAAGTTTAATGAATAAAGGACACACAAAATTAATCTTAGAATCACATTATAATCAAGATAATTTATATGGTGTTGCTTGTTGCCATGTATGCATCTATGTGATTTTTGTGTGAGTCATAACAATTGTTAAACCTGTTAATCACGTAAAGTGGAAGAGGATTCGCACCAAAACTCTTGGAACGTATATACCTTGAGTATGAACAATGGGGGGAGTTATGGGTATAGTTACCGTAACTTCTAATCGGGGTACAAGACGTTGTACTCCTTTATATTTTTAAATGCGCTGGAATTCCGTCACTTTATGTGACATAGGTAATATCTTATTGGAGTTGGTCCCAAGTTGGAATGCCTTATACATTTAGCCGCCGGGTTTGATGCCTTTCTTATCATGAATTTATAAGATTCGTAAGAATCAAGGTTTCATGAATTTCTAAGATTCGTAAGAATCAAGGTTGTGTAATCTGAAATCTGTAATCTTAGTTGTAAGACGATCAGGGCAGATTCGTATGAATCGTGAATATGTACTCATAATTTAAGAGTCGTATAATCTGAAAATATCATACTGATGTTAACATTCTTAAAGTTGTATCCCCCCATTAGGACAATTGTTAAGGAAAGGAAGTCCTTTCGATGCGAAATCCAAAGGTTTAAAATAATAAATAATTTTAATGTGATGATTCTATGTACAGGTATGTAGTGATGACAATGGTAAGAAGTATGTGCTGTTCATTCTTTTATTTTATTCTCAATCATGTTTTGCATAATCTCTAGTATTTATGTACTTAGCTTTGTTGATTGTGTGTGTTTTGTATGCATGGCTTTGTCTTTGACTTGGCCCTACAACGATCCATTTCGATGGCGAGTAGTTGTCTAGAATAAAGAGAAAGCTACAAGTACAGGTAGGCATAGTCAATCATGCTGGGATTGAGTTATGAGAGTCTACATTGTTGTTTTCTTAGCTTGTGTGGACTTGCTAGCTATTTTTTTTTTATTGCTGACTTTTGGATTTTTGAAGTTTAAAGTTTATTTGGTTTTGAAAGGTTGTTAATACGGTTCCGAATTGTAATAAAGATTTATTTTAATTTAGTTCGAGAGTTCTTTGAGTTTTAAATTGGTTTTGAAATAAAAGACTTCTGCTCTAGTACTTTGATAAAAGCCTTCGCCGTTATCACGGTGGCGGTAATACTTTGGTTTTTACTTATTAAGTAGGAAGGATATCTATTATTATTTTTCTACTTTATTTATATTATTTCCGGAAATTGAAAGGAGAAAGGAAATTTCAGAGTGTTAAAGTTTGTGGTTTTTTATTGAAATTGTAGATAATTTGGTGTATCTCATCATCTTTCCGCAAGTTATGGAGTTTTGAGAGATAAGGAAGTTTAATTTCATCATTATCATAGATGGATGTTTCTAGTGATTTGACTTATCTTGGCAGCATTGCAAAAGAGGAATCAATTCAATTCGTATACATACACTGCTTGACTAGAATTAATGAAGCATTTCACTTCAAGCCGAATCAGTGAGACCAGCCAACGAGCCACTACCACACGTAGGCAATCCAAGTCTGTGCAATTCAGCTTCTCATAAGGCTCCATGCTAGAAAGCAAGCAAAGCAGCTGGATTGTAACAGAAGATACGCAAAGTACATACCTCACAAATTTTGGCAGGCATGGAACCTTTGGGATCAAGCTTTTGGTGCTCTTTTGCCATGTAGAATTTTATAACGACTATCATCTTTACAGTCTCTATCGCTACAGCCAAAAACTCGAAAAACTTGCTTTGCTAATATAGCTGCAAAGTGCAAACTCAACCCTATGCGTGAACTTGGTGCTGTCTTATTTCTTCCATTAAAGAAAAGGGCTACTTTATGCAGTTATGCTGGCAGCATCCATCAATAGAACTCAACTGTAGTAGCGGTTCAATGAGCCAACGAATGAATTATGGACCGACTATGGAACCTGATGTGTCGCAAGGGAAACCAGGCTGGAGAGTGTCTCTGATTCGTAGTTGATAGTCAGGTGAATGGCCAATATGAGCTGACATTCGACGATGAGCAGGCAATCAACATGTACACCCTTCTCAATAATTGTATGAAAGAGGGGCTTAAGTGGTTGCATTGCTCTCAGTCCTGATCCTAGTCTCTGCAAAAATCATAAGAGAATCAATCAGTAGAGCTGAGCTGACAGGCGAAGTGGCACAGAGATATATAATGTCGTCTTTTGACTCAGAATCAATAGACTGAAGCAACACTTATAAGTGCCTTTTCGCCAACATGTGAAGGAAAGGAGACTGGTGTCGTCAGTTAGGATAGAGCATCAAATTGATAAGGTGTGTATGACTAGGGGTGTACATAATCCGATCTGGAACGGAATTTGGATCGGTCCGGACTAGAATTTAGGCTGGACCGGACCGGTCCGACAATTTCGGTCCGGTCCTCGGTTTACTAAAATTCGTGATTTTGGGTTTTTCAAGTCCGGATCGGTTGGACCGGTTTCCTTGAAAAATTAGTATTTTTAGTAAATAATTGTAAAAGTTTAATATATATATATATATTTTAGCTAAAAAACTAAATTTATGTTTTATATTCCATTAAAATTTATGTTATTCTTAGTGTATATATAAGAGGGAAATAATTTTTTTTATATAAAAAAAAAAAAAAAAAA
The DNA here is from genome assembly GCA_016808085.1 of Suaeda aralocaspica. NCBI lineage: Eukaryota > Viridiplantae > Streptophyta > Magnoliopsida > Caryophyllales > Amaranthaceae > Suaeda > Suaeda aralocaspica. The sequence goes on from PYUH01000196.1 coordinate 169,557, forward strand.
CTACAAATTCAGGTCCAAAGTAGGTCAGGATTAGAAAATTCATGTCCGGTCCGGTCCATACCGGAAATTTTCCGGTCCGGTCTTTGGTCCAAGAAAACCGGAGATTCCGGTTTGGTCTGATCTTGGACCGGTGCACACCTCTATGTGTGACTATAGTTTGCATGAAAAAATTTCTATTTTACAAATCAATGAGTGTTTCAGAAACAATATTTAGTATTTCGGAACAATATTTAGCATTTCCGACTAGTGTAATTTTAGGATTTGTAGAACATAAGTGACCTAAACTAAAATACTCCCTCCGTTTTTTTTAACTTGCTACATATACCCAAAAGGGAAGTTTCTTATTACGGAGTACTTGCTATGTACCTCTTTTGGAGTGTGGATCCCATGGTTTATCTACCACTTTATCCTTCATTTTGTTGAAATTACATAATTTAATCACTTTTACCCCTTTTAGGCCCTGTTCTCCTTGTCTTTTTTTTACTTATTTTCAGCAAAAATAAGTTCAGTTCAGCAAAAATCAGTTTCAATCCTTAATAAATTGTTCATGATTTCAGTAAAAATAAGTTCAGTTCAGTAAAAATAAGTTCAGATAAGTAAAAATAAGTTCAGTTCAGCAAAAATAAGTTCAGATCAGCAAAAATAAGTTGAGGAGAATATGGCCTTAATCACCTTAAATTGCCCACTTAACACTTTTAATCAAGTGATCCTATGATGATGTTGATGTTTCTAAATTATCGTGTCATCTTGCTATGCAGCAAATAAATAACAACGGAGGGAGTACTAAAGATTGACTCAATTAGTTTGCAAATAATTTCAGTTTTTGGCCCAAAATGAAGTGTCAAGGACTGTATTCCCATGTCGGAGTATTAAGAATCCAACTCAAGTCCGAAGATAGATGATCTGAAATGAAAAATGCACACAACATAATGTAACCTAGAATAATTAGAAATCATCACATAGTAGTATTTTCATATCTTATTCTTCATTGAGTATTTTCCATGCCCTAAAATCTTGTTTGAACTGTGTATGATTTGTTTTCCTTTTTCGTTTTAATTTGAACCCCATTTGAAAAAGTTTCACACTTCCATCTTTTACCTTTAAACCTTAACCGTATTCTTCCTCAAAATATTCTTTACCATTTACTTTCTCAAAGCATTCTCCACTTCATCCAGTGATACAGGAAAATGGTGAATCTTTATGAAGTATATGAAGTGCTTGATCAGCAAATTATATATCTTCCAGTAAACAAAATGAAGAATCAAAAACCACAAAACTTGAATTTCGATTGACTTGTATCGCAACATGAAAGAAAATTCTCTATACAACGCATTGAACTAAGACACTATCAGTCTCCATGACGAGGGAGACGCTCAGATGCTACTTACTTCACTACAATGGTCAATGACCATACACTACAGGCATCTACTGTACACAACTATAACTATGTATTCAATAAGGCAGAATAGCATGTTTCACTTTTGCTGCCCACTAGATTAATGTTTTCCAGAACTCATCCCTCAAACTTTTAGGAAACACGACCATTTTTTTCCCATTCTTGCTGAAATTGAACCAATTTAAATACTACAGTATCCTGCACTTCAGTAAAAGGAAAACCTAGCAACTTCCTGGTAAGAAACCATTGCTACCACCTGAACTGCCCATGCCACAAGGCAAATCTCGTATGCGGAACTTGATGCTATTTTTCCCAAGATATTCCATAATTTCGAGACACTCTTGTAAATCCGAGTCACTAACCAACATCACCCATTCTTCTTCATCATCTAGGTACTTGAGTTGAAAGGTTCCGACCTGAATCTTAAACCGTTTTGCAACTTCTTCATAAAGGTTAAGACACCCAACAGATGGATCAAACTTGAACCGAACAGTATCTTCCTTGTATGTGGCTTTAATTGTGATCCGTGGCCCACCATCTTCATTACCAGTTTTGTCCATGGATCGTCTCTGCTTGTCAGTACTGTTGTGTGAGCTAGACATTGAACCTGATGCATTCGATGAGTCTGTCATTCCAGAAGTAGCTTGGTTGCGCTCATCACTTTCCATAACACAGCTACTAAATATACCTGATTTCTTCTGATGTTGTTTATGGTTCTCAGCATCAATCATTTTTAAACTTTGCCCTATTTGGTTTCCATTTATAAAGGAATTATTCTCCATTTTTACAGCAGGAATTTCACCACAGCTATTATATGCTGGTTCACGCTTTTTAACAGGCACACTAATGTTTGGTGAGATATTGCTTTTGTGACCTTCAAGTTCCTGAATAACAGATCCCGCAGCCACAAGCCCCCCTGTCGCAGGATCAAACTTCAAGCCCCCTTCTACACCCTCCACAGAATCGAGAACAGTTTGGATTTTTCTGAGTGAGCGATTCACCTTGTTTATCTTCCGTGAAGGCCATCTTGAGATACCATGCTGTCTGCATATCCTCTTTAATGTGGTAGGGCAAACTACAAAAGACAAGAAACTCTTGAGGCTTATTATTCGTTTTGTCAATCTAGACATGTTAGTCATTAAAGATCAACAATTATCCTGCAACACATGCTAACATTCTTAAGCTTCGTCTAATTAGGCATAACCGCATAAAACATATTCAATAGTAAATAACTTTTCATGGAAAATAATTTACGATAGAAAACAGAATGGCAAAATCTGTTTTAGAAAAATGAAAAAAATTTCCAAGAGACTGTTATACACCATACCAAATAGGGCCTCCATGAACTATTATTTTACATTAAAAAAAAAAAAAAAGATACATACATACATATATATATATATATATATGACAAACCCAATGGAGTGCTAGAGTCTTATTTTTTATCCCACAGAAACACTGCTAGTCAAGTAGCAACTAACACCTAATAGTTCAAAAGATATAAGAAGTATAATAAATTAATGAATTTGTGGAAGTAGGGAGCCAAGATTAAATTTTAATCAAAGGAGAAAGCTAAACTAAGATGAAACTCGGAAAAATTTGGCCAAATAATTCAATAAAAGATGTCACAGCAAGACAGCCTCACAGAGTCACAGGTCAAGTAAAACTCACAAGAAGTATTTTCTGACGATTAAATGCAACTTTCCATCTAAGAAATGTATCATCATAATCTGACGGATATATGTTACTCTACTCCGCGTTATATTTTATAATTTTGTATTAAGAGAAGAATAAAGAGAAGTGACAAGATCTTACCACCAATGCTTTTTGCAGCATCCTTAAGGCTACCTGAAAAGTATTGCTGTAAAACACCAAGGCTTACTGTCTTCTCAGCTGTACTTCGCTTTTTCTCAACTGCTCTTCTTGTACCGCTTGCCTACAGCAACCATAAACAAATTACAATCTTATAAGTCCCTTCTGTCTGCAACAACAATTTACCACAAAAAATGATTGCCAAATAGGACAATATCAGAAGACAACCATTGCCATAAAATTATCAGTCACAGGAACCACCACGACTGACAAAGTGACAAATTAAGGCAATCGGCAAATTACAAGCAAAGAATTCATGTAAACAGTGATCAGCCCAAAATTTCACTTGCATAATTATTTATTTTGATTGCTTTCCTCAATAAATTCACAGAAAAAAGGAGAAATGTTAAGTGGGTCATGAAATTAAGGCACAGCCATCTCTGTGCAAGGTTTAACAAATCTAATGGTTGGGGTGCAGTGGCAGTGTAGCACCCAGAACCAATGTATGACTGCAGATATTAACTAGCTCGTAATAGAATGATCTGCTCAGAATACAAATAAGAAAACTATAGTAACCTTTCCAAAAGTTAGTGTCAGAACCAGTACCTGCTCAGCATTGGTGTTGTCTTGAAGAGTGTCTTTTTTTAAGCTGGCTTGATTAAAAGATACTTCTTTAATTCCGCTAGACCCATTTTGATCAAATAAAAGAGGAGAACTCATCAAAGGTATATCCCTAGGGAAGAAGCTTTGAGACACTCCAGAATGTTCTACTTTCGAATCCGGAGAACCAACCAATTCTGTTTCAGTAACAGTCCTCAAGGTTCTGCATATTCTTTGCATGGTTCCCGCAAGACTATCTAGAAGTAATTGCTGCTCCTTATTTCCTGTGATGTTTAGTGGCAGAAAAAACTCCAAAATATAGTCATCATTACCAGTGTAAGTACTTCGCAGCCTAATTGCAACAGCAGCAATTAGTCCAAATTTTCGGGCATGTTGAACGAGTGGATATTCATTAATATGATAATCTTTGACATCAGGGTAGAAAAAAGGAAGGTTTGATTGAAGGGCTTTTCCAGCAACACCCTGCCCATCTTCAAGATAATGTTCCGCACATGCATGGACAAATCCTTGCATTTCTTTGTCATTCACATAACAAGCAGTTTCTTCAATGCACAATACTGACTTTCCGTTTAGATTTAAACTACTATCTTTCACTTTTACCCTAAAACTTTTTTCACCATCTTCCTCTTCAAGGGTGCAAGGGATCCATGTAAGCGCCAAAGGCAATCTATGTGCATGGCATACAGCTCTTAAAACATCAGTTATCTCTGCCAACGCCGTCCTTTGATTTAATGAGAGGCGCTGCACATATCATTCTTAATATTTAGAAAAATCTGGTAAAATATGGACTGCATGTTCAAAACATATTCTAGGAATTAAATAATAAAGCAAGTTTCCATAGTTAAAATATTCAAACACCAGACCTGTGGAAGAAGTCGGAGAGGTGTAGTTGTCCTCAAATCTACTGCCTGAAATGATCACCACGAATTAGAAAAGCTTATAACAGTTCAGAAGATGCTACGAAAGTGATGTGAAAGAGAAAATTTGAGGTCAAAGCATAGTATATATGCTAGAGACTCCAGGAGACAACCTCAAGAATAACCCCACACCCATCACTAGGATAAAGCCATTTCAATTAGACAGGAAATATATAAAGTAAAACTGTGATCTGAATGACCATGTGAAGTTGTGAACACAGATGTGCCGAACATTTTGGAGACTCAATAGGCTTATCAGATGTAATCCAGACACAGAGATATGGAACATGTATAAAACTGGAAGGAAGAGTTCAAAGAACGGTGGTTAATCTTTCATAACTTAAATATACCAAATAAAAGAATCAAGAACAGTCATATAATACCGAGTTACTACCAGAGTACCAGCATGCAACATCCATACAGGAGCTTCAATGAAACTCATGCCAGCAATTAACATAACAAACATGTCTCAATATCTGAATAACATCAAAATACAACAGTGGGGGGAAAATGGTTCCGAACCTGCCAAAACACCAAAAATAGATACATTGAAGAGCTCTGAAAGCTCTAAAAAGAACAAAAACAAAGATAGCAGCAAACCAATCCGCTAATAATTAACAAAAAGCGCAAGATAGTTTAGCAAGAATACAAAGATGACAGCAAAGAACTGACCTCAAGAGCACGACAAACGGATTCCATTTCTGAATCAAAGTTGGATTTTTCTCTTACAGTGACAAGCTCAAGCACAGCAACACATGACTTTTCATCAGAAGTAAAAATAGGCACTGCAACGGATCCACGAACTTCATGATCAACAGCATGCTTACCCCTTAAGTATTCGGCGGAGCTATAATAGCTAACATTTGAAGTCCACTCCGGTAACTTGGAAATAAAAACACGTCCCGGAAGCCCTGGAAAAGAACCTGGTTTCTGTTCAACAGAGAACGTATACGACCTAGATACTTCTCGATAGCCTAGCAACATCTGATCAAGCAAGTATGGCTGCTCGCAAGTGCTCAATATATAGTGATCCCCATCTCTAACAGGAACCCATAATTGAGCCAGAATCCCTCCTCCAAAGGATTCTTTAAATAATGATAAAGCACGAAGCATCCTCTCGGGCACTGAATACCCGAGAGATTGAGGAACTTTATTCTGTAGCAGCATAAACGGATTCTCTTGTTTCGAACAAGAGTCATTATCCTCTGAAGAACCTAAAGGAGGACTAGAGTGTGCATCTTTTTGTGGAAATACCATTTTATCTGTACAATTAACAGGACTACCAAAGACATTGAGTGTACCATTGCATTCACTATCATTCATCTGAAACGAACTATCGTTTTGTTCAGCAAAACTAAGTTGATCATAAGCAGTATAATTCAAAGGCATTGACGGAAGAGAAGAATACACAAGAGACGCTAACAAGTGCTCATTTGACGAGGGACTGTTGCACCACCCACCATAACCATCTAAACTCATCATGTCCGACATGGTACCGAACTGATGATCCTCAGTCGAGTTCATTTGCTCGGTATCGACTGCCATAGGGATACCTGATTGGGGACTTGTAGAACCCCAAAAAGTATTCCCCTTTTCCCTTGCAGAAAAGCAGAAATCCATCGAAATTTATTCACCAAACTATTATTTATCTCCTATAATAACAAAACCAAATATAAACCAATCATGTTCACAACAACACCAATTGGGGATCTTATAACTTGAAGATTTTCGTCCATTTGCACCTAGCTAAACTAAGCACGTAATTTGGTGACAACGACTTTGGATTTATTCAATTTGTAAACTTGCCAATTGCAAATTATATCATCCCACAATGAAGACCTAAGCAAAACAAAATTAGAGTAAATTAATTAAATATTACAACAAAGTCAAATTAAATTAGATCACATATAAATTTAAATTAAATAAACTCAAATTTTTTTCAATATATCTTCATGCAACAAGCACCCAAAACAGTTATTAATCTAAAAATTCCAAAATCATATACAACTTAATTATTAATTAAAACTAATTAAAATGAAAAGAAATAAGAATGATTATACCTTAGTCAACTGTTTTGCTCAAAATCAGATACCAAAGTAACTCCTCAGAAAACTTAAACAGCAAATCCAAAGACAGCCAATTTATCTAAAATCCCACTTTCAAATAACTTAAATTTTAACAATCACTAGAAATTAAAGATGAACAAAAACTGAATATTTTTTTAGCGGGAAATTCGATGTGTTGAATTCATTAATTTACTCCAGCTATTAAAACACCAACAAAACCCACTAACTAAGGAAAGATAAAAACCGACTTTTGAAAAATACCCAGAAAATCTGACCCTATTTTAGGAACTGGGTATTTGGAAAATTGGAAAATCAGCAACAAATTACTGAAAAAAAAATGAGGGAGAAAAAAAAAAAAAAGAAATGAGTATAATTAAGAAAAGAGAGAAATGTTAAAAATGACGGCGGTCTAAAGTGCAACAAACTAAAGTGAAAAATGATGATGATGAAATAAATGAAGGTGAAGATATTATGAAATAATGACCAAGAAAATTAGAGTGATTATTATTTTTGGAAAAAAAAGAAAATATATTATTTGAAAATGGTGGTAATATAATTATGGTGTCTTTTATCGTTTTTGGTAAGATTAAAAAAAAAAAAAAAAAAAAGGGAAGATGTGAGAAAGGAGGAGGTGGAAACAAAAATGGAGAAGAGAAAGAGATTTGGTGTCAAATAGGTGTAGATCCATAAACACCGCTTTGATTTTTGGGTTTACATAATAAAAACTTTTTACATACGGAGTACTTGTACATGTACATAAGTGTGGCCAAAATTGTTGGCGTCACCATTTGGTGGGTTCCATGTTTGCTTATTGTATTTTTTATTAAGTTAAATGAGGATGAGTTAACAAAGAATAGTTATATGTTTCAAGTAAAAAAATGAGGGAAAACTTGTAAGAAATTGTTTAAAATTAGTTTAGTTGAGCTTTAATTACTTCAGTTCACTCTATTTCAGCTCTAATCATTTTAATTTAGCTCAGCTCAACTGCTCTTAAAAAACTATAATAAAAACATTACTTTAGTTCAGCTCTAATCAGTTCAGTTTAGTTCAACTGTTTTTAGCTTAAGTAAACAGGCTTAAGAGTATTTACAAATTAAATAAGTATTTGTTATTGGACTTGTTTTCATTTTTTGAGATTTATAAACAAACCCCTTATTATCCACGGGGTTTAAGGTTCATAAGGAGAGGTTTGAAAATAAGAGGAGGCTAGTATTTGCTATTATAGTTATAATAAAATTAAACAAAAAGATAGATTATGATAAAGTATAAAACCAAATCCTGGGCCTCAAACATCAGCTTAAGTTTTTGGTTGAGATGGTTCTCTAATATGGTATCGGCGCCAACGTGATACAAAATTCACGAATTCGAATCTCATCTACCCCATGCATGAACCTCTACGGAATTTGTCTATGGTTGGTAAAAGCTTTGTTGGCTAAAAATAATAGGGGAAATAGAAATTTCTAGAAAATAATTATTAGGCTAGTTGTTTATTTAACATCAAAAAATGTGAATGGATGAAATTACAATTCATGGGAAATAATATTTCCCATGATAAATAAATTCCTATAGCAATTAATTTTCCATACAAACCAAACAAGGCTTAGGGCCTGTTTACTTCAGCTTAAAATCCGTTCAGTTCAGTTCAATTCAGCTCTTCTCTTATTTTGCTATTCATTAATCTTTCATAAAAAACTTTCAGTTCAGTTCAACTCCAATCATTTCAGTTCAATTCAGTTCAGTTGTTTTCAGCTGAGGTAAACAGACCCTTAGTACTCCATATATAATGCCTCCTACCTTTTGTTAGTTGTTACATTCACCTTTTCTCATTTCTAAGACGCAATTTACAAAATTAATATCTCGGATTTGGTATAGTAAAAAATTTGCAATTTTGAAAAGTATACATTGAGACGAATAAAAAAAAAATATCATATAACTATGTTTTTCTTTACGCATCAAACGCTAAAGCGGATCAAAAGTATATATATAGTGTTAAAAAATCACTATTTAGTAACTAAAAGATGGAGGGGATATATAGATTTACATATATGTAGATTTGAAAAGTTCACTGATTATTTTCACATAAAGGAAATAAGACTTCCATGTGTGTTCCCTCGTTTTTCACTGACTAATTAAATTAATGATCGCGGGACATTCGATTTTGAAAAAACAAAGTAAAATGAAATATACATTTTGTAGCATTTTTCATATTAATGATAATAGTATTGAAAATAAATTAAAGACAATCAAAATAGAAAATAGATGAAATTTGTTTATATCTGAAAAAATATATATACACTTACAAAAATTCAAGTTAGTATTATAATTTAAAAGGTGAAACAAAACAAGAGAGTTAATTTTATTTTTAACTTCATTATTAATTATATGATATAAAGTTGAACAGCTTGTATTAATGTTTACTTATAGTTCAATATAAATAAGTTTAATAATTCAAACGCTTTAACAATTGACAAAAAGAAAATAATAATTCATTTTTGCCTCGTCCAGATCCAACATACTCATCTTTTGATTAATAGACAACAAACTCACCTTTGAGATACATTTGCCCAAAGCATTCCTCATACATTTTTAACCTGTTATTGCGGGTTACCAACAATTTTTTTTATAAAATATTACTCCTTAAATTTTATGAAGTGAAAATTAAAACAAGGAAAGGGATTAAGGATGATGGAAAGAGAAGAGAGAGAGAAATAATATCCTAAAAACAAGGAAATGAATGAAAACAATAATGCCAACCAAACAATAACAAAGGGGAACAAAACACTTTTTAATGTAAACATCATGCTGCGGGTCATTAGATATATTTTGGGTAGATGTATACTAAAGGTGGGTTTCTTGTAAGTTAAACAAAATGAAAGTATATTAAAAGGGGACGAGGCAAACCCGGAAAGGTAAGTCCTTTTGTCAATTTTTTTCTTAAAAGTATGCATAAAAAGTTAAAGAAAAATATACAAATGGGAAAAAAATTTATGAGAAGTTGACACTTGTCATGGGGGATGACTAATCCTCATTGTATTAGTTACTACGATATTATTAATAAAATCTTTCACATGAAGCTAACGAAAAAGTATGATCATATCCAATATATGATGGTAATGTGTACGTTTATGATATTGTCAAGATAAAACTAAAGTATCATTCTTTTCAACTTATTTTTAGTGATTTGAACTTATTTTTATTGATTTGAACTTATTTTTGTTGAACTAAACATATTTTTCTAAATTGAACTTAGGCTATGTTTTATTCATCTTATTTTTTACTTATTTTTAATAAAAATAAGTTCAGTTTAGTAAAATTAAGTTTAGTTCAACAAAAATAAGTTCACATTAGTAAATAAACATTGATATGTTGATGAGCGATGGGGTATGTTGATGAAATAAGCAATAGGGTATATATAGAGAAAAAGGAAAGACAATAATAACGGCTATCTTTCTAGCCAAAATTTAAAAACTAGTCGTTACAGGCTAATTGTGCATATAATAAGAGTATAGGTAGGGATACGTGGTGCATTAAGTTTCTCACTTAACAGACAGTTAAACACCGTAAGCATTAAAGGCGTATCGTGCACATTTTTTAAAGTACAAGGATATATGGTGCATTCCTAATACATTGAAGGTTCCTAGTGCATTTCGCTAAAGTTCGAGGGTACCCGATGAAAAGTCGAAAAAATAATTATCTTAAAGATAATTGATCTAGAACAAATAAAATCATGCATAATGCTCTCAATGTTCTTTATTCTACTTCGTACTTTAGACATATTTGTTAATATATTAATTAAGTAGAGATAAAAGGTCAGTCCTTGGGTGGGGCAAGCATGGGCCATGCCCAAGGCCTATAACTTCAAAGTCTAAAAATAATAGGTTGTAAATTAAATTAGCTTTATAAAGTTTACTACTTGTAAAGTACTACGCAGTATGTTACAACATTTAGGAAAAATTGACCAAAAAATGAATAAATAATTTAAAAAATAAACCACAATAAGGCGATCTACTTTTAACACCTTTTGATTAGCGTACAATAAACTCATCTAATGCCCCCATCTTTCACGATTATATCATTTTATTTACAACCTGTTAAACAAGTTAATGTAGTGTTTTTTCCCTTCTAAATTTCATTAATTGCTACTTTAATTAATCATTAATAAAAATCTCTATTATCATTTTTTTTTTTTTGCCTTCGTCAAACTTCTCAATCTCCTTTCTCCTTCACCCTCCACTTCCCAACTTTACTCCTCCATAGGGTTCATGAATGACTGAAAAACCACAACGACCACCACCACAACACCGACCCTCCCAATTTGTAGTTTTGTACCTCGCCCACTCCACCACCCCCGCTTACCGCACTTTGAATCTCACCCTAAAACCGCCTCATCCATTTCGAGACCCTCACCATCCCGCCACCATCACACCCATTTTGAACTCACCCTAACCACCACACCACAAATTTCGAATCTCACTCATCTTATCCACACACAAAATCTCAAACGACCATCAACACCCCTTTTCGAACAAAACAATTAATGTAGCAATGAATTATACTGCCAAATTTTGAATCTCTTTTCATGTTTCGATTCAAACTTCAAATTTTAAGCTTTTGTTACTAGATATAAACTAAAGTAAAATAAATGAATCAATAAAAGCAAAAATGAAGGGGAATTGCACAAGAAACTAAAGATATCAACATCGGAATAAGTGAATAACATGTAGTTGTTGCGAAGTTCGAGCAATTAAACCGGAATTATCAATGTGACTCTTCTTTATTCCTTCTCAATTTGAAGTTTAACTTTAGAATTGTTAATAATTTGATGAAACGGGGAATTTGGTTTCTTATGAATAATATTAATTAAATTAAAACTCTGAAAATAAAAAACATTGCCACCAAATAGCTTCAACAAATTCTCTAAAGCTTTTGACTTTAGGAAAGAAAGGAAATCGGCTAAAATAATTAAGCTAAAATTGAAGTAAACCCATGACAAAAATGAGGGGGGAAAGGAGAAAAAGAAAGGAGGGGAAGATGAATGGAAGAGCTGATTATGAAAACGGGTGAGTGAAGAGTAGAAGATGGAATTGACCGATTGGTATTAAAATCACAATTAATATTAAACTAACAGTTACAAACCTGTAGTTTACTTGTTGCAGCAGGTGACTTTTATTAATGATACAATTGTGGAAGATAAAGGTATTAGGTGGGTTTGTTGTAGGTTAAACAAAAGATGCATTATTTTTAGAAACGGATCACTTAAAGGTAAGTTTTTTTTGTTATGTCGGTTTTTCCTAACATTTAAAACCAACATGGCCAAACGAGGAGCCATGATGAATTGAAATGTTGCTTCGCATTTCTATTGTGTGGTCGTAGGTTCAATTCCCATTATATGCATTTTTTTGTACTCCTTTTCTTTGGGGAGGGGGTGTGGAAATATCAATGGCAGCCCCCTACTTTTTTTAATGAATTTTCAATGGTGATCCTGTTTATTTTTTAATTATCAATGGTAGTCCTACACTTTTAATCCGAGTAGACCCCTACTTTTATAAAATTTCAACGGTAGACCTATGTTTTTGTTATTATCTATGGTAGCCTTGCTATTTTAATCTTTTTTTAAACATAGTTGTAGTAAATTTTGTCTCACCTAATTTTAATTACTCAAACTTAACTATAGTGAAATTACCACTCTAATCACCCCAAAACCTTCTTGCACCCTCTTAAACACATCCATTCACCCTCAAACTAGCTCCTTTTGCCCCCAAACCATCTGAACCACCCCAAAACCACCTTCCTACCCCCGAAACAACCTCCCATCCCTCAAAACTACCCACACAAACCTCAAACCATCTCCCTTACCCCCAAAGCCACCTTTTTTGACCCCTCAAAACCACCTCCCACTCCTTGAAACAATCTACACACACCCAAAAACTACCTCCCTAACCACCTAAACATTCCAACCACCCCTATAACCACTGACCTAACCCATCAATCCCACACACACCCCTAAAAACCACTACGAAGATGGTTTTGAGGAGTAAGAGATGGTTTCCATGGGTTAGTAAGGTGGTTTTGGGGGCAGTTCGGTGGTTTGGGGGTAAGGGAGGTGGCGTGGGGTGTGTGAGTGGTTTTGAGGGGGTGGTAGGGGGTTTCAGGGTGGTTAGAGAGGTTATTTTCACTATAGTTGAATTCAAGTAATTAGAATAAGGTTTTAAATTTTTTTACTAATATTGTATTGGAAAAAAGATTAAAAGTTTAGAGCTACCATTGATAATAGTATTAAATAAAAACACAGGGTTAACATTGATAATTTTCCTTTTTGATTGTTTTTTTTTTTTTATTCTTTGTCCATAGCATTTTTTATTTATTTGGACTTAAGCATATTTCTATAATCCTATTATTCTGTACTATTTTTTTCCACATTAAAACCCTATTACTACGTAATATGAATTCTTATCAATAATTTTACCAATAAATTGTTTTCTACATACCTTCAATATGATCTTAGACCCTTAAAGAAAAATCTAAAAAGTTTTTGTATAAGGTACAATATATATCTAGTTTTTGTTTGGTCCAAATTTTTCTTAGACACTATCTTATATTATATAAATGATATACTTGTAATGACCTATTATAGAAAATGATTTACATAGTGTGTACGTATTGTTTCTGTGTTAATATCTGTTATAGCCTTCTACACGAGGTCTTTATATATAATCTTCTTTTTTACTACATAAGTTATAACAACTAAAAAATGAAATATAAAATACAATTAATTTACATTTAATTGAGAATTTACTTTTCATAAACCTTTTAATTTATACTAAGTAGTAAGTATAATTTTGGTAGAACCAATAAAATACTTTAAGTATTGTATGAAATGAATTGCTATTTGACGTCCATATTTCATTTGTTATTCCTTTCGTGCCCCTCTCTTTATAATTTCACCTTTTTTTCTCTCTACAAAACTCCACAACCACCTCTCAACTTCCAAACACCACTACCACCACCTCATCCACTACGTCGCCACCCTACCGCGGTCTCCACCACCAGTCCATTAAAAACTAAATCTAATGCACGCATTCATTAGGTATTTTTCCAAAATTGATCCTGGTAACAATTACATTAACTTGTCTAGTTGTACAGATATAATTAAAGTCGTTGAAGCAAATGCATAATTAAAAAACCTCATTCATCATCTATAATCTGTAATGATAAAAACAATACTATATAATTGTAATACACAAGTACCACAATTCAACAAAAAAACCTATAACCAACAAACACATGTGGATCATAATTCAATACAAAGAGCAACGAACAAACACAATCAATGGATAAAGTACTCACTTTCAGTAGAAGCGAATTGAATACAAAAAATCTCTTCCTTCAATTCTCCATCAGCATAATCACTAGCATGCCACACACATGAGTTCTCATTCCCAACATGTTCTTGCACCATCATCCCCACGATAACTACTAAAAACAACAATCAACACACCATTAATCAATTTTAGAAATTAATATTTAATTAATTATAGAAATTACAAAACAAAAAGGAAATGGGACTAGCGGCTAGCCTAGGCGCCGCCACCGGCCACCAGCGGTTGGCCTAGGCGCTGGTGGCCGGTGGCAGCAACTAGGCCAGCTGCTAGTCCCATTTCCTTTATTTTTTTTAAATTAATTAAAAATAAATTTTTTTGGCGTGGAGTGGTGGTGGGCCGGTGCCTGTGGCAAGTGATGGTGACATGGTGGTAGGGTGGTGAAGCGCTGGATGAGGTGGTGGTGGTGGTGTTTGGAAGTTGGGAGGTGGTTGTGGCCCTTGTGGGGTTTTGTAGAGAGAGGAAAAAAAGTTGAAATTATGATAAGTGGGGCAAAAAAGTAATAACAAGTAAAATATGGACGTTAACCTAGAAAAAGTTGAACGTCAAATAACAATTCCCATGAAATGAAATGAAGTGTAACGAATCATTAAATTAATTTCTTACAATAAAGTAAGATTATTTGTAGCAACAATTAATGTCCTCATTTTCTTACAAACAAAAAAATGTTATACATGTTTTCTTTTTTGGCAGGAAAAGCAATATCAATAATACTTCATATGAGTTTATAGGGCCCATATTCGTTTATTCACCAGGGCCTGTAAATTTTCGGGAACAGCCCTTGATGATCATATCAAATAGGAACAAAATTGTTAGTTTTATCTTGATAATATCAGCTACGTGCATATTACCATAATTTATTATCAATGTGTCGCAAAGTTGTGTTCCATGTTTCCAAAGATTAGCAATTATTTTTCCAAATATTATCCCTTGAGGTTTCACCAAATTCAAAAAATTCTCTATTCACTTTTTTATTTTTTTGGCAAGGGGAAAAGAAGAACTGAATAGTAGTGCAAGCTTATGAGCGTCCTTAACAAGTGCTCGGCTTACCTTCATACATTTTACATAAGAAAAAGAAGCAAAGTACAAAATCAAATAAGCAATAATAGACCTAATATGCGGGGCTGCTTTCTTAGGATTGTCAAGGGAAGCGATGAGATTACTAGAATCCGTGTAGACCAAGAGATGGGTAGCTTTAAAGAGCGAAGCTTTAATCCCAATAAGCATTGATAATGCCTCAGCTTGGAGAGGAGTACAGGCCATGATGGTGCTGCGGCCTTTAATAGTTGGATGTCCATCTGCAAGCGAGATGACCCACCCTACCGATGCCTTAGGAGTTGGGCAAGTGTTCTTCCAAGCTTCATCCACTATGAGGGTAGAGAGGGGGTCCCTTGGATGGGCGTCATCATATTCCACGTAGTCCAGGGGCTTTGGAAGAATAGGTTGAGTCGGGGAGGAGGACACAACGGTTTGGTCTCTAGCCTTCTAAGCTTGGAGACTGAGGCGCTGAAGGTGGATGATAGTAGTAGGATTCGAATCAATCGAGTTGAAGCTGATATCATTTCCGTGTAGCCAGATAGCCTATAGCATTGTAATAAACTGACCATACATATCTCCGTCTTGAACCTACGAATCAAGCTTAATAAAATAAACCGCAAAGTTAGTAAGCCAGTCATGAAAAACAGGCAGTGGATGGTGAGAGGCACGCAAACCCAGATTGCTTGACATCCAAATTCGTGATACGAAGGGGCAGTCCCGATACAGATGAGTGATGGTCTCCGCATGATTCTTACAAAAAGGACAAGTATTCTCAATGTTGGCCCCTCATTTTCTTAGAGCAGAAGCCACTGGGAGGGCTTTGGAGAGCAGTTCCCAGATAAAAAGTTTCCATTTCGGATGCATAGAATGCTTCTAGAAAGCCTTCCAAAAAGACGAAGGAGCCGTAGGACTTTGATCTTTCTTGAGGAAGGCCCAATATGCAGACTTCACCGTAACATGACCATTAAGAGTGTAAGACCAGGAAAGGACATCATCAGTTTGAGTCACAGGTAAATGAATTGTCAAAATATTAAAAGTAGTGAGGCGATCAAACTTTCGGAAGATAAGAGAAGCATTCCATCTACTATTAGTGGCCATGAGGTCAGAAACCAAAACCGGATTGTCCGTGGAGAGGGCATGCAGGGGCGCAAAAGTCACCAGTTGATTATTCACCCATCGCTTGTTGAGGATAGGAGTACACTGGCCATCACCGATTATTGTATTCAACATGGGAACGAAGTGAGAGGAAGCTTTAACCAAACACTTAGCTCCCCAGGACATATTAGAAGGGATTTTTCCCTTAAGAGCAAGTTGAATCGGGTCATAACCATACTTGCCTTTGAACACCCGGGAAACAAGAAGTGACGGTTGAGTGTGAATTCTCCAGGCTTGTTTAAAGAGGAGGCTAAGGTTAAAGGCTTCCAAGTTCTTGAGGCCCGATCCCCCCTCTAATTTGTGCTGCTCCAGGAATGATCTTTTCTTCCAATAGATGGGCCTCTTTGCAGAAGAAGTTTGCCACCAGAATCTAAGGGAATTAGAGGTGATTGAGTTCAAAGTCTTCTTTAGGAAGAGGAATAAGGACATAACATGAGTTTCCATAGCCACCAGGACCGAGTTTATAAGGATCAACTTTCCAGTTTGAGAGAGAGTCTTGTTGTTCCATGCCAGAGTGACCTTCTGTAGTTTATCAATTAAAGGAGAATAGCAAGATGTAGTCCTACCATCCATGTTCATATTTGACCCCAAATACATTCCCATGCCTTGAGTTTCTTTCATCAAAAGTCTTCTAGTCAAGAACTTTCGAAATTTGATAGGAGTGTTAGGACTAAACAACATACTTGACTTATCATAGTTCACCATTTCACCCGAGACATAAGCAAATTGAGTCAAGGCATTATTGAGAGCTGTAATTGATTGCAGGTTGGCTGTGCAGCTGAAGGTTGCATCATCAGCAAATAACAAATGATTGATAGGTGGAGTAGACCTTCCAATTTTTAGACCCCTAACCATACCCAAATTGTGGAGATGTTGGAACTTGGAGGAAAGTGTTTCCATGACAAGAATAAAAAGATACGGTGATAACGGGTCACCTTGCCGCAACCCTCTTGTTGGAATAATGCGCTTCGTAGGAACCCCATTAACCAGAACCCTATAAGTGACTGTGGAGATACATTGGTGGATCCAGTTTATCCAAGTTGGGGGGAAGCCATAAATGTGGAGAATTTTTGAGATGAATTCCCAATTCACTCTATCGTAGGTTTTGCTTAAATCTACCTTCAGTAAGGCTGCACGTAATTTCCCTTTACGTTTCTTCTTAACCCACATGTTGAGTTTGTGAGCAAGGAAAGCCGAGTCAGTCATTAATCTCCCCGGGATGAAGGCGTTTTGAAAGTCTCCAACAATATCACGAAGAATAGGCTTGAGTCTGTTCACCAAGCATTTGGAAATAATCTTATAGGTGGTGTTGCACAGGCTAATAGGACGAAACTGGTCCACTCTAGTTGCTTCCTTAGACTTTAGAATGAGGGAGATAAAAGTGGCATTCATATCAGTTAACATGTGGCCATTATCAAAGAAGCTTGAAACAGCCTCATAAACTGTATGTTGGACCTCAGGCCAGTGGTGTTGGAAGAAGAGAGGGGGGAACCCATCCGGGCCGGGAGACTTTAGAGGCTTCATGTCAAAAACAGCCTTTTTAATACCCAACATGGTGAAAGCTTGAGCCAAGAGTAGCAAATGGGCTGTTGTGAGCCGAGTTGGGCCTGTTAGCCATGCTTCAAAATCATTATCATCAGGAGAGTGCAAGTGTGGAGGGCTTAAAATCTGGTTAAAGTGATCATGGAAGGCATCCATAATTTTGCATTGATCAAGCACCCAACCGTTTTCCGAATCCTGGATATAGGAGATAGCATTCCTAGCGGTTCTAGTTTTTGCCGCTTTGAAAGAAGAAGGCAGTTGGTTGATCCCCCAATTGATCTCATTTAAACCGAGCTCTTTGTTTCCAAAATTTTTGTTTGATGTTAAGAATCTCATGAAATTAGACTGTTTGGTTTGATCCATCTAAGCAGTAGCTTGGGAGCCTACATTGAGTTGGCAAGCTTGAAGATCATTTATGATGTCATGCCATTGAATTTGATGTTGTTTTTTGCAATCTAAAGCCCAAGATTTTAAGCCCTTAAGCACAAATGACAGCTTTTATTGCAATCCAAACAAACGCGAGCCCCTAACATTTTTGTGCCAATGAAGTTAAAAAATTTCTCTAGTGTGGTTGTGCTCAATCGCCCAAGCTTCTAGCTTATAAGGTCTCTTATTTGCTTTGACTAAGACACTGGAGTTAAATAGGATTGACCCATGATCCGAAATCATTATGGGAAAATTTTTGACATTACTATCCGGATGGCTTAGGAGCGAAGTATTGGAGACATAGGCTCGGTCTAAAGTCTCATACATGTAGTGAGAATCAGTTCTTTTATTACACCATGTAAATTTGACACCATTAGTGGGGAGCGGGATCAAGTGATTATCATCTTTGAAGGCCACAAACTCGTTAAGGCCCGCGATTGTTAAAGAGCCGCCTAATATTTGATCAAGGGAGTCGATTTGATTAATGTCCCCAATCATAATCCAATTGTCCGAGATAAGTTTAAAGATTGTAGAGAGGCAATGCCAAACCTCTAATCTTTGAACTACATAGGGACTACCATAGGCAAACAGGATGTAAACACAAACCAACAAAGGATCATTAACTTTAGCAAGGATGAGGTGGGGAGAGCTAAAGACAACCTCCACAACCTTAGTAGGTGGCCAACAGAGGAAAAGGCCACCTCTACTATCAACTGCGCCCACACCAAAACTACCTGAGAGGCCAAGCTTAAGGAAATCTCCTTGAGCCTCACTAAGAGTACATTTAGTATTAGAAATAAAAATAAAATCTAACACATGATAATTAACAAAGAAAGACAACAACGAGAACACAGTCTCTTTTTTATTTCCTAGACCCCTACAGTTCCAAGCTAAGATCTTCATTTAACAACGGAAGGCTTTCTCTGGTAAGCTGCACCACTATGATCAACAACAGTCAAAACACTCACTTCCTCACGAGCTACACCCTCTTGACCTTCATCATCATCAGAAGACACTAATTCATCACCTAGACACACTCCAAACTTCAAGCAAAGACGACCCAAATGTTTGCCATAATACACCTTTTGACTTTTTTTCCTCTTAGGGCTTCTCTCACTATCCCTACCCCCAATTCCTCCACACGAATTAATAGAATTACGTTTGGAGGGAGTTTGCACCAAAAACCTATCATGTAAGTTAGGTGTAAACTTCCTAGCTACTCTATACCACACTCTAGAGAGTTTATAGGAGGATTTCTTAGTAGAGTGTGACTTTAGGGCAGTGGTGGAAATCTTGTCAGAGTCCAAATCAGTACGGATGCGAAGCATGGCTAAGTCCTCGGACAAGAAGTCCAGCGCGGCCGACTGGAAGCTGGGCGTGTCCGAAGGAGGGGAGGGGGTTTGGAACAATGTAGGAGCTAACATACTACATTGCATAGGGAAAAGTTGGGGGCTCGTGATATGATCTGGGGAGGGGAAAGAAAAAGAACGTGAAGAATCACCCATGCACGTGAGGAAATCATTATTTATGTTAAAAATGGGCATGTCGACATTAAAGGAAGAGCTAATAGGGGAGTTAGGTGGGGTAAAAACTGTCTCAGTACAAGAAGGAACAAGAATGGTAATGTTCACTGGGAGGGTATTACTTTCAACGTGGCTATCAATGGAGGAAGAAGGAATGGGAGTATTTTTGTCAGAAGCCATTGAAAGAGAAAGATTTTGTACTTGCTTTGGAAAAGGATAGCTCGCAAACAATGGAGATAATACCCAATAAAGAAGAAGAAATTTTGGATAAAAATTGGTTAAAACAAGAAACTTTAAATAAACAAAAAAGGGGTGGTAGTTATGTAATAAATCGGGTAGTGGAAAAGCCTTTCTACCCTTTTTAATACCAAATAAATGAAAGGAAGAGAGGGGAGAGGTGATAGGTGTGTAAGAAAAGGTAGGGGATGGGGTTAAATGCCATAAATGAGGTCGGTTGGGGATTTTACCTGGTAAAATTAGGCATAATAAATGGAACAAATTCAAATTTTGCATGAGGAGAAGAGGAGACTGAATTGTTTGACTAGGCGGGCCATGGACGAATTTTTTCCTTTTGTTCCTATTGGGTTGACTGACTTCAAGGCCCAAGGACAGCCCAGTGTTCGCCTCAGGGAACAGCCCTGTTGGTGGTGTCTTTTGGATGAGAAAACCTCATCCCTGAGCAGCCGGTCATGAAATTGTTTCTGTTTTTTCTCCGTCGGTCGCCCCCCCCAACCCCACGGAGGTTGGACGAGTCCGAGGAATCCGTATCTGGTTTCGCGTTCCTTTTCCTCGTAGCCCCTGTTCCTGAAGGTGGGTCATTATCATGGTCCTCATCCATGGGACTCTCATCCATTTCGTCGTAATCATCATTATTATTATCCTCATCCTCACTGTCATTGGAGACCTCATTGACTGTGTCATTATTACCATGACGTTAGATTACACTATTTGAGGAGGAGGTTGAGCTTGCGTCACTAGACGTAGAGCAATCAGAGTTATCAACTGGATCACTATCCTCTGTACTTCTAAGTAAATTAATCAACCTGGTCTGGTTTCCCTCCCCGTTACGTAGGCCAGCAATGCGTTTGGTATAGAGCAAACGATGTGATGGTGGTTGCATGATAAATCCATATTGAGACGATGTTAGTCGTCTCATTGCTTTGTGAATGTGAGTATGTGCAGACTGGGGTGGGAGTTTACAATGTGACTGCCGGTGTCCAATTTTTCCACATTTGGTACAAAAATTAAACACCCCCTGATAACGTAGGTCAATCCATGCAAACTTATTTGGTTCAAATTCCAGGAAAAACCCCGGGACTAGAGGTAGTCTCAAGTTAATCAAAGTACGAACACGAATCCAGTTGGAGTGATTCAAATCCAAATTGCTGCCAGTTCTCATCACAACGCCTAGTTTTCCTAACGCCTCTATCGCCACCTCTAACTGGTTAAGGTGTAGTGGGATACCTTCCACTCTAACCCACATAGGCGTTTCATCAAATCTGATATCCCAGAGCGACGCTGCTCTGAACCATTTTTTTAAAACGAACAAAGCTCCTTTGAAATTGGAGGTCCCTAGTCCTAATAATTTGTCTTTGTCCTGGTAATGGGAGCAGAAGAAGATGAAAGTCTTTTTCCCAATTTTCTCTACCAGAATAGAGTCATTTGTGATCCATTTGGATGAAATCCAAACTTGGATTTCTTGCGAGCTAAAATTACGAAAGTCCAGCACCTGGGCAATAATTGAGTTATCAAACTTCTTTTCCGTTGTTGGGCATCTCTTAGTTTTCCAATCCATCATCGGTCCCATCCTTTAAAATGGGAAGGAGATATTGTGAGTATCATCATCGCTGGGGGGGGGGAGGGGGGGGGGTGTAGAAGAGTGGGATGATGGGGTAAAAACAAGAAGGTTGAAAGGTAGTAGTCAGACTAAAAAGTTGGAAGACTTTCTACAGAGAGAAGCTCTAAGAAAATTTTAGAGAGTAAAATATTTGTGTTTTAAAATATCATGCCTATCTATGAAGCACGAGGTCGGCCGAGAAAGTGGAGAACCTATCTTGGGGACGGCTGGGGGGTGGGGATGGTGCGGGGACGCCTAAAAAACGTCCCAGGGTCGCCATCAATCGGGCGGGGACGGGTGTGCTACTTTGGGGACGTTTCGGGGTCGGCTAAGATACAACATAGGCGTCCCCACCCTTTTTAAGATAAAAATCCAATTGAAAGCAAGATCCCAAGACACAACCACCCAACAATATGAAAAACAAGGCCCAACCCCCCAACACTATGAAAAATATCACTCAAAAGACAACCAAAGTCTAGGCCTCTAGGGTTTATTGTTTCACTGATTCTTCATCTCTTTCAATTCATCCCTCAACATTTGATTCAATGGAGGATGTTGGATTCTTAGAGTTTGCGGAACTTTCACTTGATGAGCTAGATTTAGAGAACGAGTTGATTAATGATAATGTTGTACTTTAAGATAACGTTGTATTTTAAAGGTTTTATGAATTAACTATTATATTATTTTTACATTAAAATATTAAAGACTATTATATTTTAAATTTTTTTTTGTGATTTTTTAATTGCCGATTTCTTGCCGTCCCCGTTTTTAGAAATTTTGATTTTGCCGTTTTTCGTCCCCATCCCCGCCCCCGTTTTTGTCCCTGTTTTTGAACTCGTGCAACCTAGATGCCTATCTACTTAATTTTAATTAAAGCATGTTTTATTTAACCTTTAAAATGGTATATATATACTTTCTATAATTCTTATTCTAAATATATAACGAAACATTATTAAATAGAGAGTATAATATCTTGATATTTGATTGATTTATTCATGAAAATATCTTTGATTAATCATTATACCTCATTTTATATGACACTTTTTTGAAAATGTCTTAATATTTTACCAGTAACAATTAAAAAGACACAACTATGAAGGGGCGCTTTCGCATGCGAGGAGCTATCATCCCTCCGAATTCCTTCCCTTGGTGTCTCTAGACGTCCTCACAATTACCAAGTACGAGGTTTTAAATGCTCGTGTGTCATATACTTGGGAATGCATGTTAGTGAAGGATTGGAAATAAGAGTTATATAGATAGAGCTAATCTTGTGAGACGTAGGAGTCACTAGTGTGTCATTAGGTGAAATAGCACACACCCAAATATTTCTGGTCAAGGAAACTGAAAAATGACTCATGCCCTAGTTTTAGAACCATTTCTAGTTTCAGGAGCAAAGATATTAACATCATATTCAGACCCACCTTTTGTTAATTCACTTGTTGTAAAAATATTATGTTTTATTCTAGCCTTACTTGCACATAATTGCTATTCTGTTTTATTCTAGCCTTACTTGCACATAATTGCTATTTCCTGTGTTGGTTAGTTAATGCTATATATACATTGCCTTAGATGATCACTTTGACTTATGTCCATTTATTTAATGTCAATTACATGATTTATCTTTTTAGAAGTGATTTACACATATCGATCTTTTATTTAGTCCTAATATTAGCGAAACGCAACAATAGTTTATACAGTTTATTGGAAGCATAATAGCTATAGAAGATGCTATGAATTAATTAATGTACGAGGGATAGTAAGTATAGGATAAAAAAATAAAAATAAAAATATATACATGATTAAAACTTTAAAACCCTGCGCATGAATTCTAAGAAAGCCATGAAATAAAAACCTAGTCATGAATGAATATCACATAATATTAAGAGATATACAATTCTAAGAAAGAAAATCTCGCATGAAAATCAAGTGAAGCATAAATGAGAAAATAAAAGAAAACTTATGTAATTATGCTAATCACATGTAAGGGGGCGTGGCACGCCAAGGAACGATCATCCCCCCAATTTCCTCCCCTAAAAGTAGGGTCCCTGACGTCTTCACTAGTTACTAAGTACGGGGATACGAATACCCGCATGTTAAGCATGTATGTGAATGTGGCTTGATGTATGATCAGATGTATAAAGAGTTCTCTTGGAGGAGGTAAACCTCAACTTTGCCCCTCTTAAGGCGTGGCTAGAGCAGATCTACGTTAGAATTAAGATTCACCAGCGTTTCTTTAGGGGAAAAGCACAGACACCCATACATTTCCGATCAGGGTATCAAAAAATGACCCATGTCTGGTTTCGATAACAGAGTTGGATTCAAGAGTGAGGGTATGGACACCGATTTTGGTACCTTGTCCACCCGCGTATAGCGGCCTGATAGTCGGACATTAGCAACTTTGGTTAAATCACTGGCTGCATATATATCTCGATTTACGCTAGCCTTGGTTGCACATAACAATTACTAATTGTTATGCCGATTTGTTAATGCACATATATTGCCTTAGGTGATCACTTTGATTTATTCCTTTTAACTAATGCTGAAATTAACGATTTCTTTTTTTGTCCAAATACCGGTCGTTACTTATCTTAATGCTAGTGAGATGCAAGCTGGCTTATGCACATTCAAGGGAAGCGAAGAAGTTATACTCATATTTAAAATGCTATGCGAATGCATGGGATTTAGTATAAAAGAACAAAAGAATAAAATAAAACAAACATGCTTTTATTAAAATTAAAACCTATGCACGAATCCTAGGAAAGCCATGAAATAAAACCTAAGCATGATCTCTAGCTAAGAAAGCATAAAACATGTGATATGAATTAGCTAAGAAAACTTTAAACATAAAACTAAGAAAATTGAAAGAACATGAACATGATATTAGGCTTATAAAAATTGATTAAAGGCATAAATGGAAAGCTATAAAACTGATGTAATTACTCTCAAAAGTTATAGGATAGAAAAAAAAAATGAAGTTAGCAAAAATAAACAAGAAAAAAGGAGTAGATAGGAAGATTTTATAAAGAAAACAAGAGGCCAAAAGTCTAAATTTGAAATCAAATTTTGAACTTGATTTGGTGAAGAAGCTTAGAAAAGTTACCCTACTCATGTGTTCGTCAGTGCATTAGGAGAATCCATGAGTAATATTGGCCCTTGGAACCACTTGGAACACACAAAACGAAGCCTTAGAAGGTCTGCTTTCCCAATTCGCTTCTTGAAATTGATCCAAAACTTTGAAAGCTTGTTGCGGAGCATGTACAAGATGGAATGGTGTGATTTTATTTGACACAACGTAGTTTAGTGTTTCAGGAGTATTGTTTTAAAATCTGGTAGATAGATTTGAAGTATTTTAAAAGGTATGGCAATTATACTAATCGGAGGGCGAAATGTACTTGAGAGAAAAAATGAAGTTTGTGTGAGTTTGAGTGAAAGAATTGGTGCCCTTTATAGTCTGAAATTACATCTATTAAAAGAAACATGTTCCAGGCCTGTGCCATGGCGCATGTGGTTTGTGAAAAGTGGGGACCTTAAGCTATTGCGTAGGGGGATCGTGGGTTAGGGGGTTGGACTAACCAAAGTGCCACATGGCGCAAGAGGCTCCATTTTCTATGGTGCAAGAGGGTAGCAATATAATTATGGGTAACTTTTATTTCTTGTGCTACGACGCAAGGCTCTTGTTGTGTTATAGTGTAGGCGAGGCGTAGGTTAGTGGTGATTATGGACTTCTTGCGTTATAGCATAACTTGCGTTGTGCGCCATGGTGCAGGGAAGTGGTGATGTATGTCTTTCTACACTATTGCGCAACATGTGTCTTGTTCCATGGCGCATGAAGTTATTGGGATGGTGGTTTTGAATGGTCACTGGGAGCCGCGCTACGGCATAGGGTTGGTCCTACACTATGGCGCAACTTGGGTTGGTAATTGCTGGGGATCATGCGCTATGGCGCACCTTGGCTTTTGCACTATGGCGTAGGGAGGTTTAGTTTTAGTTTTACGTAATTTAATTTCAAAAATCATTTCATTTCAAAACTAAATCCATTTGGCACGATTTTTAATATTATGCTCCAATTGTCTCAGCTCAAGAATTTGTGCTCAATGCTCTGTAAGCTTTCAATGCATGACAAAGTTGGGGGATCATTACTCCTCCTTCATTTTGAGGATACACGTTTATGTGTTTACACCACATAGAAAATATAAAAGACATGAGAAATGAGGGAAATGCAAAAGAAGCAAAACCAAATTATTTACAAGGAGAACATGAATACCGGAAAAAACTTAATATGAAAAATGAGGGAAAATGAAAAAGAAGAAAAAATTATTTACAAGGAGAACATGAATGTCGGAAAAAACTAAATTATAATATGTTTTGGAGTTTAAATTGGGGAAAAACTCAAGAAATATATTGCTCACGCATTCTATGTTAACCTTAGGAATACATACGTGCAATCTTGAGCCTTGAGGCTTCTTGAAAGACTAAAAACGTAACTTTAAAACCTTGTTTTCCCAATTCGCCTTTTAAAACTGACCCTTTACTTCACAAAAATTATTGCCAAAATTTTACTTAACAAAATGCCCTTAAAATTTGACATAATTTATGTATGTGTTCGTTTTAAGATGCTGTGTTAAAATTTTAGAGTTTAATTCCAACATGTGTCATTTATGACACTCTTAAGTAGTGTTGTTTTAAGCTAATTTTATTTTTGCTTAGATTAGCTTAGTTTTTGGTATTTTGTTGTTTTTAGGTGTGCTTAGTGTGAAATAGTGGAGTTTAGTTGATTTTGAGCCTTGCATATATCATGTTTCGTTCATCTTAGGATCATTCCAACACAAAACGACGTAAGAGCAAGCTTAATTGTCTAGGTGCAAAGGCGAAATGGTCTTTTGACGTTCATGAGAGATCCGTTTGAACCCCTCAAAATGTTGCAGTCCGTTATTGGCCCAACTAGTCAAGAGTTATAAATTTCAAGGAATCACTGGAACTCTTCGTGGACAAAAGATCTCCAAGACTAGACCGCTACGGTGCCACCCGACCCCAACGATGTCGAGTGTCAGGCCCATGGCCAAATCAATAGGCTGCCGAGTGGTTTATCTGGGTACGCCATGTCCACGCCCAACGGGCTAACTGCCAGACTTTGTTTTGAGTGACATTTTGGCTTGAATTTTTTTTGCACATTTTGCAAAGTAGTTTTTGTGGGTTTTAAACCCCAAGCTTCCTGATTTGTAATAATCTTCATTCATTTGGCAAACTTTAAACAATAGATTTTAAAGAGAGAAACTAAAGAGAGATAGTTAAATTTGTTAATGAATTTGGTTTCCTTTTGCAATTGAAGCTCAATTCAAGGAGGATTCTATTGTTTCTCACTTGTTTTTGCTTAGTTTTACTTCTAATCTCAAGTAGTTGTAGTTTTTGTGGTTTATTTGAATGCTGTTGAGTTTTATTTTGTATTGAATTTGTAGATTCTTTTTAGTTTTTTCTAGTTTTTGAGTGAAAATCATGAATTTGTTTAGTTTTGTTTAGATGATTTGTGAAGTTTTCCTCAATATCTCCATGAGTAGTAAGTAGTTCACTTTGTCAATTAAGATGTAAAGAAACTTAATATGGTAATATAACTATAGTTTGGGGATGAACCTAGGACTAATCTACTTGATAATGTCATGTGTTGAATATATGCCATTTAAATCCTTGAATATAAGAGTCATGAACCTAGATTTTAGGATACATTTGGGCATGAAACTATGGAACATTCATGGACAACTGACCATAGACTGTTTATATTTAGCTTGATAAGATAGTGAAAATATTTTATGTTGTGATCCATTCCCGAAAGCTAGGTTTAGATCACTAGACAAGGTATTATTCCCTTGGAAGATATTGCAAGAGATTAAGATCAAGAAAATAACTTTGCAATTTATGCATTAGCATTTTGGATTTAGCTTGACTACCTAACGTAATAGGCCGATAGTTATGGAGTTCTATTTGGTTGAACTACACTCCATAGTGCCTTCACTTTTGTGTATGTATCTATAGTCAATTTCCCTTTTCTTTAGTTCAATCTTTGAAAGTCGTCTTTGAAGTTGCTTACATCCAAATCAACAAGCAAATTCTACTTCACTCGCGTGGGATTCAACCTTACTTGCCACTAGTTAATCCAAATTAGCTAAGAAAAAGTATATTAACTAATTTTATAGATTTGTTTGGAGTGCATTGTGTGTGTTTTAATGACCTCACATGATATCCTACTTTGAATTCAAAATAAATTTCAAATTATATGTTTTTGAAGTGGTCGGGGTATGAGTGAATGAGAAATGTAAAAAATTAACTTGAGGATGTTCGAGAGGGTTTTCGGAAATCATAACGTAATGAAAGTTGGTGTCGTTTTCTTTTGGAAAAAAATTCTATATATAGAAATCTGTGAGCCCTTTACAATAGCGAATGTAGAGCGTGGGTTATCGGATCCCTATTCCATGATGCAGATGGTGATTTGTGTTGTGGAGAAAGGGATCGTGGGATAATGGGATTGAACCACATGACTTGAACTATGGCGCAGGTAAGTAGCTAACCTCTTGCGCAAGGGTTGACAGTTATTGAAAATGACGCAGGGTGCTTGTTGGCTTGTTGCGCCATAACGTATGAGATTATGCATAGCTAGCTAACCGGTGCCATGGCGTAAGGTGCACTTTACGCTAAGGCACATGATGTTAGTGGATATGAATGGATGTGTGAGCTACACGTAACATGTAGGGGATTCCTTGCGTTGTGGTGCATGTTGGTTTAGGTGTCATAGGGGACGAATTTTTGATTTGTTTTAAGTGGGTTGTGGCTTTTATTTATTTATAATATTTTTATAAAATCAATTTTTACTCAATACTTGGCCCATTTTGCCATGGTTTTTAACTTTCTTTTTTTTGGTATCCTTAGCTCAATAATTTAGGTTCAGTGTTCCTTTGACTTTCACTGTGTGGCAAGATTTGGGTAATCATCATCACTCCTTTTTTGGGAGATACTTCAGTGTCTACAACGAAAGTAATTAAAATATTTCATTAATATAAAAAAAATTTAAAATAATAATTATAACAATATATAAAATTTCAACAATGTATTGTTAAATAAAGAGGAGCAAAATGATAATATACGATATTGGTTAAATGTCAGAAATAAATTCTATCATTAAGTAAATAAATAAACAAATAAATAAATAATAATAGTATTAATAATAATAAATACGAAAATCCGCCACTAGAAACTGATAATGAAACTTGTCGATTTAGCAAGAATAATTGATTCTTGTACGAAATACAACGTATTTATAATCGTTACAAAAAACTTAGGTCTTTTCTTTTTTCCTACTACAACATGTATATGAATTTCATCCCATTAATATTATGCACTATTCGGTGCTGCACTCGAACTAATAGATGCCTTATTTGTTTATTTTTATTACATATATTTTTTGACGAGGCACGTTGATCATGACATCCAACTTAAGGAATTATTGACTTATAGTGTTAATAGTTATAGCCTATATGTGACTTTGTTTTGGGCCTACGTTCAACATGTTTATCTCATGTTTTAACAATCTCTATATACCTAAAAAAAATCCGACATACCACATATGAATCAATATCAACATACCACATATGTTGATTCATTGTTGTGATCCCTCAATACTAACCTCACATACTAAAATGAGAAATGATTTGTGCATATGAGAGATGTGTACATCTCACCTTTTTTTTCTTTCTACAATTGTATTTCAATCGATTGCATGGGACCCACCAAGTGCTTCACTTATATTTTATTAATATCAGTTTTTTTTTTTTTAATGTGTATATTACTATATAACAGCATCATATCAACCACATAATATATCATATCACATTATATATACATATATATATATATCACATTCAAACAAATTGGGAAAGAAAATGTCAATAATATCATGTCACATATGGAGCACATCATATCGCTTGAAAACCTAGTGTTTATATTACAATCAAAAAACACCATATTAGATATAAAGTATATAATACTCAAATTCAATAAAACAATAGTAAAACGAATATTGGTGATTCGATGTTTATAAATTGATGGAGAGAGAAAGTGTTATTGTCAACCTTTTGTGGTCCCAATAAAGTTATGGTTGGGAACATGAGTTAAAATAAACCGATGCAAAGGTAGTTGAAACAAGTTAAATTGATAAGGTAGTTGAAATTTTCAGCACTTTAAATGAGTTGCTACTTACAACTTAAATTCAGTCAAATTTTCAGCTTAAATTTTACATCGGTTCATACCTTAAACACAACTATTTATTATAGGTGACCTTTTTTGAAGGGAATATAAAAATTATTAACTGAAAGCCATATGACATCTTCAATCACTATTACAGATCTTAAAGTGAAGTGTAGTCTCCGATTGTTTGCTGAAACAATTAGCCTTCTATGAGGAGTCAATCTTTTTGACATAGTTCAGTTAAGAAATTTTTTTTTACTTGACCATATAGATCATATCCATAATTCCGACATCACTCGTAAAATTATATGGCTCACAATGAATGAATCGAATCTTTCAAATAAAAACCTAATACCAACTTCTAATATTTTATTATGGAAAAGGAAAACGACAAACTTTAAACTCTCACAAAAGGATAGAACAAACCCAAATTGGGAAGAAAACTCTCCTAAAAAAGAGAAGGGAGGACTATTAATGAATAAACAACTAAAAACTAAAACAGAAATGAAAGATTTGAGACTTAAAATTATCAAAGTAATGATAATAGTAGCCACTTGTGGCTTCAAAAAATTTACGGTTTTAAAGTTTTTTTAGAGAGGTAGAAAAAGGAGAAAAAAAGTTAAATAACGTATTAATTTTAACTGACTTAAATATTTATCACATACTTAAAACTGAAATAAGTTGTCAAACAGTACATAAGTAATATATGCAAAAAGACAAAAAGTAAAGAAAACAAAATTTTAAATTAAATAAGAAAAACAAATGGGACTCACATATTTACAAATAAACAAGGGAAAAGGAGATATGGGCAGATATGTGGCTATCACACCCTCAAATAAAAATGAAAAAAATCCAATACGAAACATTGAGCAAAACCAAACAAAAATGAAAAGCCCGACACGTGTAAGGTGGAGAATGAAAGTTTCCAAATTAAGATATTTAAGCAAATGAGTCTCGAGATTCCAGAATCCAGAATCTTGAATTCAAGTAAAGAATTAGATTCTTGCATCTCTACGCCAGCCTATGTTACTAGCTGTCACTCATGCCTTTTTTTACTCTTTTAAGCGTGATTTTCTATTCATATTGTGACGTTATCATTGAACAATAATGGGAATATTGATATTGTACGATTAAGCAATTCTAATTGTTCGGTACTATTATCATAAGTAGTAACTAATGTGCACGCATTAGTTACCTAAGTATGTCCCACCCGGCTTATTGGAACTCACTTCCAACTTAGGGGTTGTTCAAATTAATCTGACTCGTGATTTGAATGATGCGATTTGAGAAAGTCGGATAATTTTTATAATTTTTTTGGTTTTGGATGTTTTGGATCGGGTATCAGACACTTATCGGATCGAATACAGATCATACTTTTTCATTGTCGGATATCCGAGATATCTGAAATATTTGAAAAAATAGGCTTCTCGGACCGGATCAGGTATCAGATATGGCATATTTCGGATCGGATTATTTTATTGAATTTAGTAGTTTTGTAGTATTTTCAAATTAATTTTTCACTTTATACATACACTTTCGGATCATCGAATATCCGTTATCCGATCCGGTATTTTAATTTTCGGATCGGGTATGGATCACATATTAGCCAATACGAAAAGATCGATATTTGACTTTTCAGATCGGATCGATCCAATTGAACACCTCTAGTTCCAACTATGCTTGAATTTGAGATTATCATAGGTGAGTCTCCATTCTCCCACTAAGAATTTTTTATATAATGAGTCTCGAATTTGAAACCTCTATTAAATGGCATTAAAGTATTTATGGCATTAGTAATAAAAGGTTTGTTATGGGTTTGTTTTCATTTTCTAAGGTTCATTAATAAACCCTTTATTGCTATACATGTGGATTGGGGTACATAATATATTTAGAGGTTTGTATTAGTATATGTGGCATTTTAGGTAGGAACAATTTTAATATAAAAAGAATGTTTATTATATAGCAAAAATTAACATCTCTTATATTATCTTAATCTAACTTTGTGTCTATGTCACTTTTTGGGGCTTAACTTCTCGAACTCTAGCCATGTTAATGGAAAGCTACAGGTGATAGAATATAAAATTATAAATTATTCTTATTATACCAAAATTAACTTAGTCTTTTGGTTAAATTGATCATTCTAATATAGTATTAGTACTAGCATAATTTAAAGGTCATAGATACGAATCTTATCTGACTAATCCTCCTTTCTAAATGGAATTACGTACTAAGCGCTAGTATATAGTGGGGCTCATGCATGATAAAATATATAAATTGTTATGTGAGGTGGCAAGAATGCATGATAAAATATATAAATTGTTTGTAGACTTTAACTATCAGATTAGGATTTTGGTCGAGTCAGTTTTTCAAGAATCAATTATTATTTCACTTATTTATTTATTTATTTATCATTTTGAAATTGCGTTCTTTGTTTTCAGAAGAGAATCTTTAAAGTTGTGAATATTTATACATATTATTCAATCATTAAAGTTGTCCTTTGTTTAATTTTCTTTAGCATATTACATTAGATTATGGTGTCATTTATAATGATCCGAGCAAATAATATACGGAGTAAGAATGTTAAAAGTAAGGGAAGCTTAAAAGCAAATTAACATATAAGAATGTTATTTACCATAGCACAACCATGTTGGATATAAAAGTTAGGTATGGAGGTATAGTTGCATCATATTGGAGATTGGGAAGGACGAATGAATTTGTATTTCCTCAGTAGCTTTGTTGATTAAGAACTGTATTAAGTGTTTAGTGGGAGTCATCAAATTCTTTAAAAGGTCATCTTTCATGCTGCCGCAAGATTCGATGTCAAGTCATGTTTGTTTTACTCACTCCGTTCCTTTGTGTTTGATACGGTTGAAATCTTGACACTAATTATGAAATGAGAGAATCTTTTAGATTAATTTCGATATATAAAACATAATGCAGTCATGTAAGGACGTAAGGTCTTGTTTGATTTGTGTCAATGAGTACGCTATTGATATCCAATTATTATGATTTTTACATATATACAACAAAAGATATATAAGGTCAAACAAGTACATTGACAAACGTATCAAACAAAAGAGAATAGAGAAATTAGTAAGGATAGTATTACTTGTGACAATCAAGAATATATATTTTTTTAATTTTTTGATAATCTTGTATGTTTATATACCTTTGAAAGTTTGCAATAAATATATGTTTCATTACCGCCAAAGCTCATCTCAGTTGTTTAGAGAATATAATTCCACATCATTGAGATTGAGAGATAATTCAGTTGGTAAGAGCTTCCGTTTTGACACATGTGATTTTTTTTTATTTTTTTGGTGTTTTATCCGGTTTATCCTTTGGGGCTTAGTTCTGCAGTTTCCTTCCGATTATTGTTGTGATTGGTTAGAACTTCGTTTCCAATATATGAAATCTCAAGATCAACTTTCGCCCCTCATCCTTGTGATTCTCTTTTGGAAAAAAAAATCCAACTACATTTCATTTAAACGTAAAGGTTGGCCACTGCAACTTTGGTTATAATAATGGTTCAAAAAATGACCTATATACATGATGTGATACCCTTAATTATTTAGGGGATTGATCTCCAAGTGTACGTTGGAATTAACGAATAAGGAGTATCAATCCAATCTAATCTTATTATATATATAAAATAGACTTTTTTGAAGAGTTTTTTAGAGCACCACATAGGATAGACATTATAAAAAAATATATAATTATCCCTTATTATATCCCGAAAAGTATTGATGTGATGAAAGAGATAATTTTTATTCTCTCAGTTTTGTGATATAATATAAAACGCTAATATATCTAATTATGTATATTGCATCATTAGAATGTACATAATCTTATTTTAAAAAAATATGATAAGATTAATAAGGTTTACGCAATTACGATTATAACATTATAGTTGAGGAATTGTTTATTTTAATAAAACTACTATCTAAAAAGAAATATTGTGTATAATTTATTACAACTTTACAAGTAGCTAAAAATAGTCAATACATGACAATTGAAAGACATAATACTCGATCCCATCCATTTAGGGTTGCACAAAAAAATAATAATAATAATGGTGAGAAAAAAACATGTTTATGTGAACCCTAAATTTATTAGGACATAAATCTTTGTTGGAGCAATAAAAGATAGTTTTTTTTTTTTTTTTTAGTCACAATTTATTACAAAGACATGCATGTAGCATCACAAATACAAGTCATTGTTATACTATGCTATTTTAAAAAAATTCATCAACAAAAGTTAATTTTTTGCAACTTTAAATTTCTAATATTGGTGTTATTGTGGATTAATGTTTACCAATATATAGTCCATAATTGATTAATATTTTTGTTCTTATATTATTCAATTATATGAGATTGTATAGAAGTTGAATAAATCAGCTAGCTCAAATGCTAATTTTATTTTTAAAATGGAATAAAATCAGCATGTCATCACTATAAGTTTATAAGGTATATGAATGAATAATATTACTACTCCGTAATTCGAAGAATGGTGTACCGTAACTATCCTATTTTTGACAATGGTCGAAGTATCTTATCATATAAACATGTGTACAATAAACTTGTGTATAAAAAGTTTTAAAATTAGATAAAATTTTAACCATCATAAAATTATGTGTATTATGAATAAAATGAAATTTGTTTAATTAGTAATATCTTTAGACAAAGATTAGAATTTGTTAAATAACATAATTTACTTTTTTTAAAACAAAATATTATACTAGCCCGTGTATTTAGACTTCTGGTATGTGTTATTGTTGATTAATGTTTTCTAATAGTCCATATCTCATACTCCATCCGTTCCCTATTTTTCTTTACATATGTTGTTTTTTGGTGTTTCATATTTTTCTTTACCAAACAACTTTATAAGGTTTATAATATTTTTTTATTAAGATGGACCCCACACATCACTCAATATTAGTTGCAAGTTGTTTCTTTTTCATCAATTATTACCCCAATTTGACCCCACTACTATTATTATTTTATATACTATAATGAAGAGGTGAATAGTGACGGACAAGGAAAATAGGGAACAGAGGGAGTATGTGAATACAAGTAAAAAAAACTATATAAAGTTATTTTATTATTCAATTGTATAGAGATTGAAATATTATATTATTATTTTTTTATTATATTAGTAAACATTAATCAACAGTTGTATAGAGATTGTATAAAGTTAATTGTAAAGATTATTATTTGTTAGATAATATAATTTACTCTTTTGAAATATTATACTAGTCCGTGCATCGCATGGATTTCTCCGCAATATATAAAGTAGGCTTTTTTGGAGAGCTTTTAGAGAGCCATGTAGCATATCTATTAAAAAATATATAATTATCTCTTATATTATCCATTTGAAAAATATTGATTCAAACAATTTCGAAATATAACATAAAACGTTAATATCTCTAATTATGTACGAGTAAAAATATGAGTATTTTTTTTATTTGCTCCAAACATTGGCGGAACCAGTGTTGTAGCACGGGGTGCACGTGCTACACCTGGATTTTAATATATAAATTTATTCTGAAGTACTAGTATCATATAAATAGGTTTGGTTCAATGGTAAGAGTGTTCAATATAAACATAAAGGTTGTGTGTGTTCAACACTCATAACAAGAAAAATATCTTTTGCGTTTTTGTTTCTTTTTTTTTTTTTAAAGCCCCACAAATGTATTGTACACTTAGGAAATTACAAAAGACTTTTCGGTTTCTTTCTTTTTCAATTCTTTTATTTTAAAACTACTAGAAAATTCTTTATTACTACGACTTTTTGGTTTCTTTCTTTTTCATTTTTGTTATTTAATACTACTAGTAAATTCTTTATTACTACTACTAAGTGCTATTTTTGTAGTATAATTCTTTTAACTAGTAAGCTACTCTTGATCCAAATCACTAATATGAATGATCCAACGTATACTTTTATTAAAAGAACATGCGACTTTTTCCTACAAATGTTGATTGCGTAATTTATGCCACCAAAGGTACCGCGTACAAACTTGGTATCATAGGTGATTAGAGGGACGATAACGTTCAAGTGATTTACCTACATCAATTTTACAATTTGTGCTACACCTAACTAAAAATCCTGGATCCGCTCCAAAAAACCAAGTTGAACACTATAGATCAATTCCTGAAAAATCTTATTAGAAAAATATGATTAGATGAATATGATTTACGCAATTATGTTTAAAATATTACAATTAATGTGTTATATATTTGTTTTAATAATACTATAATCTAAAAAGAGATATTATTTATTATTAAAGATATATAAGATTAGTCGATATTTGACAACATGAAGGCAGAGTGCTCGATTTCCTCCATTTTTGGGATGCACGTAGGAAAAAACTCATGGTGAGGAAAAAACATGAATATGTAAAACCCAACTTCATTAGAATATTAATCTTACATATCCTTTTTTCATATATAACTAGTTGAAAGCACGCTCGCTACGCGCGCGTTGTTCTAAATATTTAATCCATAATTGTTTGTTGTAAATTTCGAAAATCTTGAGTTGAATTTATTGGATAGTTAAGAAAGGGAGATAATAAAAGTAGCTGGAGCAAAGTGTAGCCTAATGCCACATACATCGATGCATAAAATAGTGTCTCAATAGGTATTAATATCATAAATACAAAGGTTTACCATGAAAGTATTTGAGATATGAACTTGCCTTATAGTAGACAGTACATACCTAAATTATTTTCAAATTGACGCCTACTTGATACTTACATATAATTATTTCTACTATGGTGCAATAAACTCATAATTCAGAGCATGATTAAACCCAAGTCAACTTCTGAGATTATACAATCAAAATCAATCTCATCTAATTGATCCAAACTCAAAAACAAACACAACAGGAAAACAAGGGGAAGTACTCACAAGAACAAACTAAACAAAGCAAAAATCTATTAATTAGGATCACAAAAGCTGCAAAATCAAAACATTTTCAATATCATTGAATGATGGATTTCTTTGGGTGATGGATTTGTGAACAATAAAGGTGAATAAAAAGATGAGTAGAAGTAGAGGAGAGTCTATGTGAATAAAGGGGAATTATGATGTTCATAATTCTAATGCTAAATGTAATTTCAATCCTAATTGAGTGTGAAAGTAAACATACATAGGCATTGAGTGTTCTAGTGAACATGAAAGTAAAAAAGCTATATCTACCTTGTTTTCGTCTAGTGCCTATCACTTTCTATTATAATTGTGGAACCAAGTGTAGTTACAATGGAGCTCTAACCAAACCAAAACAGTACTTCCTTCTACAATAGCCAAACTATAAACCAATTATAGAATTTTGATTACCAATATATGATTAGACAAAATCAATGTCACCCAATTAATCAAAATCAAATGCAATTCAAATAAATAGTTGATTAATTAGTAAACATGGATTAAACATGGATTACAAATAAATTAAATCAAATTACTAATATTCTGCGAATTCGTGATTATGCGAATTTGTGATTAATAATATTAATTAGGGGATTTAAAGCCACCTACGAAATCACTGAGGATTAAAAAAATGCTTATTTTGTCAATCATAATGGAAACACATGTTATTATGACTATTTTTGATTAACTCTAATTAACCAATTGCAAATTCAAAAACAGAATTATGACGTGTAATTTAAATTCCAATTGCAAATACTGATGTGTAGATCAATCAATGCCAACTAATTAATCAAAATCAAATGCAATCAAAATAAACACTATTTCAATTCGATTACCATTTTGGGTTTTTCAATTCAATTACCATTTTGATTTTGAGGAGAGGAAAAGAAGAATAAATACATGCAGAAACTCTGATTAATCAACTGTAAAATCAAATAAGCAGATGATCAGTTATAGAATTTTTATTACCAATTTCTGATTTCCGATTTCTGATTGATCAATGTTAACTAATTAATCATAATATAATCAAAGTCAATCAAAATCCAAACTCAAAATCAAATGCAATCTAAATAAACACTATTTTAGGGGAGAGCAAATTGTTATTCTCAGGTTAGTGATTTATATGCTAAAAAAATTCCAAAAAGATTATTTTATAAAAATATATCATTGTTAGTGGAGGAAGAAAAGAATTGCATTCTTCTATAGGGGTGTATCCTTTGGGCCATGTCATTATTAGTGGAGGAAGATTATCTAATAAAAAATATCATTATTAGTTGAGGAACAAATCAGAAACATTTATCATCTAGCTCATCTAGTGGTATCCTTAATATCTAGTGGAGGAAGACTCATATCTCTTTCTTATTAATGAAACGCTTGCATGCTAGTGGTATCCTTGATATCTATGTTGACAACACCATTCTTGGGTTTTTCGGTTACCACCTTCTCCACAATACAAAGCCCATACCATTTTTCTTTTGAGGAGAGGAGAGGTGAGGAGAAGAGGGTATACATGCAGCAAGTAGGAAAAAGTTGCAAAACAGGATGTAAATGAGCACCAATTTTACTTTGATTGAGAAATGAGAGATAAGAGAATACATGCATTAACAGAGGAAGTAGTGTTGTGACAGAGAAAAGGGTCGCACTGACTTACATAGATGAGCAGCAACTTTCTTCCGGTAAAGAGTCGCTAAAGGAAGTAGATGAGCACCATTGTTTCCTCTTGTTAGAGGTACATACAACACCATATTTCCCTTTAGAGAGGGAAGGGTCGCAGGGATGACAACCATTTTCTCCTCTCAAAGATACATGCAACACAAGAGTGCTTTACATATCTTTCCTATGATAACAATCTAATTAAATACCATTTTTTTCCTCTTAGATTAGAGGTACATGCAACCTCATATTTCCCTTGAGAGAAGAAAGAGTCACATGAGGAGAGTTAGATGAAGGTAGAGCGAAGGTGAGGTGGAGAGAAAGAGACACATGGAGGAAAACCGAATCAAACACACATGCATAATGAGGCCCACACTAAACACATGGCATAACACCTCAACATCAAACACTATTCAACTATTCAAATTAATAGTGTATGACATTGAGGCTTTTTAATAAGTGGAGAATATAGATAGATGAATAGTTAAGGATATGAAGATGAGCGGTTGAGATTGAATGGGGGTGGGAAAAGGAGATAAATGGCCGACATTGAAGACATGTGTGAGTGAAGCACTATTCAACTATTCATTTGAATAGTTATGGATTGGTGCTTTTTTATATGTATAGAAGAGGTACATGCAACACCATATTTCACTTGAGAGTACATGCAACACCATATTTCCCTTGAGAGAGGAAAGGGTCGCAGGGATGATCATGACAACCATTTTCTCCTCTCAAAGATGCATGCAACACAAGAGTGCTTTACATATCTTTCCTATGATAGCATTCTAATTAAATACCATTTTTTTTGCCTCTTAAATAAGAGGTACATGCAACCTCTTATTTTCCTTGAGAGAAGAAAGGGTCACATGAGGAGAGTTAGATGAAGGTAGAGCGAAGGTGAGGTGGAGAGAAAGAGACACATGGAGGAAAACTGAAGCAAACATACATGCATAATGAGGCCCACACTAAACACATGGCATAACATCTCAGCATCAAACACTATTCAACTATTCACATGAATAGTGTTTGACATTGAGGCTTTTTAATAAGTAGAGAATATCGATAGATGAATAGTTAAGGATATGAAGATGAGCGGTTGAGATTGAATGGGCGCGGGAAAAGGACATAAATGGCCGAGATTAAAGACATGTGTGAGTGAAGCATGTGAAACACTATTCAACTATTCATTGGAATAGTTAAGGATTGGTGCTTTTTAGTATGTATAGAAGAG
The DNA here is from genome assembly GCA_016808085.1 of Suaeda aralocaspica. NCBI lineage: Eukaryota > Viridiplantae > Streptophyta > Magnoliopsida > Caryophyllales > Amaranthaceae > Suaeda > Suaeda aralocaspica. The sequence continues at coordinate 209,311 of PYUH01000196.1, forward strand.
GTACATGCAACACCATATTTCCCTTGAGAGTAGACGCAACATCATATTTCCCTAGTGAGGTGAAAGGGTCGCAGGGATTACAACCATTTTCTCCTCTCAAAGATACATGCAACACAAGAATGCTTTACATATCTTTCCTATGATAACATTCTAATTAAATACCATTTTTTTCCCTCTTAGATTAGAGGTACATGCAACCTCATATTTCCCTTGAGAGAAGAAAGAGTCACATGAGGAGAATTAGATGAAGGTAGAGCCAAGGTGAGGTGGAGAGAAAGAGACACATGGAGGAAAACTGAAGCAAACACACATGCATAATGAGGCCCACACTAAACACATGGCATAACATCTCAACATCAAACACCCATTCAACTATTCACATGAATAGTGTTTGACATTGAGGCTTTTTAATAAGTAGAGAATATAGATAGATGAATAGTTAAGGATATGAAGATGAGCGGTTGAGATTGAATGGGGGTGAGAAAAGGAGATAAATGGCCGAGATTGAAGACATGTGTGAGTGAAGCACTATTCAACTATTCATTTGAATAGTTAAGGATTGGTGCTTTTTAATAAGTATAGAAGAGGTACATGCAAAACCATATTTCCCTTGAGAGTACATGCAACACCATATTTTTCTTAAGAGAGGAAAGGGTCGCAGGGATGATAACCATTTCCTCCTCTCAAAGATACATGCAACACAAGAGTGCTTTACATATCTTTCCTATGATAACATTCTAATTAAATACCATTTTTTTTTTCCTCTTAGATCAGAGGCACATGCAACATCATATTTCCCCTGAGAGAAGAAAGGGTCACATGAGGAGAGTTAGATGAAGGTAGAGCCAAGGTGAGGTGGAGAGAAAGAGACACTTGGAGGAAAAATGAAGCAAACACACATGCATAATGTGGCCCACACTAAACACATGGCATGACACCTCAACATCAAACACTATTCAACTATTCACATGAATAGTGTTTGACATTGAGGCTTTTTAATATGTAGAGAGTATAGATAGATGAATAGTTAAGGATATGAATATGAGCGGTTGAGATTGAATGGCGGTGAGAAAAGGAGATAAACGATTGAGATTGAAGACATTTGTAAGTGAAGCATGTGAAGCACTATTCAAGAGAGAAGAAAGGGTCACATGAGGAGATTTAGATGAAGGTAGAGCCAAGGTGAGGTGGAGAGAAAGAGACACATGGAGGAAAAATGAAGCAAACACATATGAACAATGAGGCCCACACTAAACACATGGCATAACATCTCAACATCAAACACTCTTCAACTATTCACATGAATAGTGTTTGACATTGAGGATTCTTAATAAGTAGAGAATATAGATAGATGAATGGTTAAGGATATGAAGATAAGCGGTTGAGATTGAATGGGGGTGAGAAAAGGAGATAAACGGCCGAGATTGAAGACATGTGTGAGTGAAGCATGTGAAGCATTATTCAACTATTCATTTGAATAGTTAAGGATTGGTGCTTTTTAATATGTGCAGAAGAGGTACATGCAATACCATATTTCCCTTGAGAGTACATGCAAAACCATATTTCTCTTGAGAGAGGAAAGGGTCGCAGGGATGACAACCATTTTCTCCTCTCAAAGATACATGCAACACAAGAATGCTTTACATATCTTTCCTATGATAACATTCTAATTAAATACCATTTTTTTCCTCTTAGATTAGAGGTAGATGCAACCTCATATTTCCCTTGAGAGAAGAAAGGGTCACATATGGAGAGTTAGATGAAGGTAGAGCCAAGGTGAGGTGGAGAGAAAGAGACACTAAGAGCAAAACTGAAGCAAACACACATGCATAATAAGGCCCACACTAAACACATGGCATGACACCTCAACATCAAACACTATTCAACTAATCACTTGAATAGTGTTTGATATTGAGGCTTTTTAATATGTAGAGAATATAGATATATGAATAGTTAAGGATATGAAGATGAGCGGTTGAGATTGAATGGGGGTGAGAAAAGGAGATAAACGGTTGAGATTAAAGACATCTGTAAGTGAAGCATGTGAAGCACTATTCAAGAGAGAAGAAAGGGTCACATGAGGAGAGTTAGATGAAGGTAGAGCCAAGGTGAGGTGGAGAGAAAGAGACACATGGAGGTAAACTTAAGCAAACACACATGCATAATAAGGCCCACACTAAACAAATGGCATAACACCTCAACATCAAACACTCTTCAACTATTCACATGAATAGTGTTTGACATTGAAGCTTTTTTATAACTAGAGAATATAGATAGATGAATAGTTAAGGATATGAAGATGAGCGGTTGAGATTGACTGGGGGTGGGAAAAGGAGATAAATGGCCGAGATTGAAGACATGTGTGAGTGAAGCATGTGAAGCACTGTTCAAGAGAGAAGAAAGGGTCACATGAGGAGAGTTAGATGAAGGTAGAGCCAAGTGGAGGTGGAGAGAAAGAGACACATGGAGGAAAACTGAAGCAAACACACATGCATAATGATGCCCACACTAAACATATGGCATAACATCTCAACATTAAACATTATTCAACTATTCACATGAATAGTGTTTGACATTGAGACTTTTTAATAAGTGGAGAATATAGATAGATGAATAGTTAAGGATATGAAGATGAGCGGTTGACGTTGAATGGGGGTGAGAAAAGGAGATAAACGGCCGAGATTGAAGACATGTGTGAGTGAAGCAAGTGAAGCACTATTCAACTATTCATTTGAATAGTTAAGGATTGGTGCTTTTTAATATGTATAGAAGAGGTACATGCTACACCATATTTCCCTTGAGAGTACATGCAACACCATATTTCCCTTGAGAGAGGAAAGGGTCGCAGGGATGACAACCATTTTCTCCTCTCAAAGATACATGCAACACAAGAGTGCTATACATATATTTCCTATGATAACATTCTAATTAAATACGTTTTTTTTCCTGTTAGATTAGAGGTTCATGCAACCTCATATTTCCCTTGAGAGAAGAAAGGGTCACATGAGGAGAGTTAGATGAAGGTAGAGCCAAGGTGAGGTGGAGAGAAACAGACACATGGAGGAAAACTGAAGCAAACACACATGCATAATGAGGCTCACACTAAACACATGGCATGACACCTCAACATCAAGCACTATTCAACTATTCACATGAATAGTGTTTGACATTCAGGATTTTTAATAAATAGAAAATATAGATAGATGAATAGTTAGATATGAAGATGAGCGGTTGAGATTGAATGGGGGTGAGAAAAGGAGATAAACGACCGAGATTGAAGACATGTGTGAGTGAAGCATGTGAAGCACTATTCAACTATTCATTTAATAGTTAAGTATTGGTTCTTTTTATTATGTATAGATTTATTACTTCAGGTCCAACATTTTTGCAACGCTTGAATTGTTATACCTTACAAATAATACGTAAATATTGCAAAAATCTTGGACTTGAGGCAATTTCTATGTTTGTTGGAGTGATAGAAAATAATTTCTATTAATATTAGGATTTTATCTACTTATCGATAGTTATAATTTGATGTGAAATAGAAGCATCGATTTTAATTGCTTTCTTTAATTCTTGTTGTGTCGCCTTTTGATTATGAGATTGTGTTGCGTCAATTCAAATTAAAAGACTTGCGTGATTAAGAGGATAAGTGTTATTTTCGAGCATATATGGTTTAGAAGACATGAGAATTACGTTCTTGAAGGTTTCTTGATTAAAAGATTCAATCTTGGTCGTTTTCTTGAAGAATTCCATTTTTCTGATTTTGCATATCGTCTGAGTTGTGCGACTTTTCACGGATAGCTCGCTTTGATTTGGGAGATGTATGAATACTCGTTGGAAGTATTATGGAATCTAATTTCAAGGAAAAATATTTCAAAAGTCCATAAAAATTTGCAAGTTACTTGTTTATTTCATTTTTTGTTCGGCTGTCGAAATTAGTTTGTAGTTAGGTTTGTTTTGTTTGAAGTCCAAATATGTTTAGGATATGTTTATAACGTGTTTTATTGTTTTATTTTTATGGTTTTTGTCTTCTTAGTTTAGGCTTAAAGGTAAGGGATGTTTGCCTATAAATATCATTGGTTTTCGTTAATAAAATGCAGGTTGAGATTAAGATAAATTTTCAGCTTCATGCCTTCTTAATTTGAGTGATTTAACAATTTTTACGTATGTTGATGTAATTGATGGTGTTATCAATTGGATAACCTCAAAATTCATATAGCTTTTGAGTTACTTTCATTGTTTTATTCGTTCGTTACCCTCCTCCGCGCCAATTACATCATTCTTTTATCAAATCAATTTCATTCATCCAAATTAAATCATAAAACTCATAATTTGTTACACGTGTATGTATGATGTATCATTATAAATACAAGTCACTATTATACTATGCTATATTAAAAAGTTCATCAAGAAAAGTAATTTTTTTTATGCAAGGCTTCAAATATCTGTGTTATTCTTGATTAATAATATTTTTTTTATAATCCATATGTAATTAATATTTTTGTTATTATATTATTCAGTTGTATGGGATCGTGTAAAAGTTGATTATATTAGGTTATATATTGATTAATTTAATTGTAAAATTGGATGAAATCAACATGTCATCGCTGTAAGTCTATAAGGTACATATATGTATAGTGCTACTAGCCTACTAATACGTAAATCCGAAGAGTGGTATATTGTGATTTTGGAATTGAGTAAATAGTAATGTAACGTATCATGGTTTTAAGAAGGGATCAAAGTATCATATATCATTTAATAAACATGTGTACAATAAATTTATAAACTTTAACCATTATATAAACATATATATATATATTTAAATTGAATAAAATTTATTTGAACAATAAGGTTTTCAAATAAAGATGATTATTTGTTATTTTATATAATTAAATCTTGTAAAACAAAATATTGTATTAGCCCGTATATCGCATTAGTTTTAAGCTCGTTATTTCTTATATGAGATAGTTTAGAACCTTATAATCTTTAATAGGCAGCCATCAATTATACCCTCGATTTGTGTTTAACATCCCACTTGATTGATTCTCGGCTAAACAAAAACACAAAACCCACTAATATCTGCTATTGTGTAAGCCAATTTGGCAGCATAAGATTTTAATTTTTTTTTATATGGAGTTTTTAATTATCTAAGAATTACAATCCAACAACTTGAACATCGAAAATCAAGTAATAATCCTCTTCATTTGAATCGCTAGAACCTAAATCATACCCTTTATACAACAATGATGACAGTAAGCTAAGAAAAACAAACAAAAATTTACCGACGAAAATTCAATGATGTTAAGTAATTCTGGATTTTTTCTAAACAATATATTAATTCAGAAAACTAATTAATTTTCAAGTTCAACATCAGTATTAAAGCCTAATTTCATTCAAAAAGTTAAGTAATAATCCCTTCAACAAATACTAGTAAAACCCCTGAAAAATTTAAGTAACCCCTAAAAAAGTTACGTAACTCCTTCACCAACAAAGACTAGTAACCCTTGAATCAGTTTAGTAATCCCAGAAAAAGTTAAGTAACCTCTTCAACAAAAATTTGTAACCCCAAAAAAGTTAAGTAACCCCCTTCAACAAAGATTTGTAACCCCAGAAATAGTTAAGTAGCCCCTGAAAAAGCTAAGTAACCCCTTCAACAAATTGGTTGGTAACCCCTGAAAAAGTTAAGTAACTCCTTCAACAATGTTTAATAACCCCTTTAATAAAATTTAGTAACCTCCAAGAAAAATTAAGTAAACCCCCCCCCCCCCAGATTTCCACTATGATGATAGGAGCGAAGTGAGGAGAATTTACATTGAAAAAGGGCTTGTCAACCCAAACAACATGTTTTTCCTCAAAGACCAATTGGTCCAAAATGCATCATCGTTTTGTGTCAATTGGTTTAAAAATTGGAGTTCTTGGCTTAAATATAGTGTGGAAAATGATGCTGCCTAGGTTTCATTTGTTACTTATTCAAGGAAAATAATGTTGGTGGAAGTGATGCATTTGTCAACGGTGGTTTCTGATCTTGGAATAGGTTAGACATAAAAAAATCGTGTAAGTAAACACACTGAGTGCTCATAACAATGCTGTTGTTGCTCTGGAATTATTCAAGAATCAAAAGTCAAGCATTACCACCGCTTTCTCTCAACAAACAAAAGAATCTATGAGTGCTTATAGGAAGCGATTAGAAGCATCGATTACTCTATCAGATATTGTTTAGAGGGAGATTGCCTTTTCGGTGGTCATGATGAAAAAAAAAACATCATTTAATAGAGGTAACTTTCTTAGACTTTACCTCTTCTTTCCATCCATGATCTTGATATGAGAAAGTTTGTTTCAAAAAGGCCCCCTTATTGTCAACTTACATCACCAGATATCCAAAGAGATGTCATAAATGCATGTGCAAAGAGACTACTAATTAATACTTGAAGAATGGTGGTTTCTTTGCTTTCTTGCTGATGAGTCACTGACGTTTCTGATAAGACCAATTGGCTATTTGTTTGAGATATGTAAATAAAAAGGACAAGTGTGTGAGTGTTTCCTTGGTGTTGTGCTGTTGGGGATACAACTTCATTAACTCTTAACCTGTTATGGAGTCATTACTAATGGAGAATTCTTTGTCTTTTTCTCAAGTAAGGGGTCAGGTTAGGATGGGGCAAATAGTAGTCAGGTTCACTTAATAGCCTTAAGACTTTAATAGGAAGAATGTAAACAAGCATACTTTGTACTGCTTTGCTCATCAACTTCAATTAACCTAAGTTGCACTTGCTAGAAAGAATCCCATTGTGCTTGGCTCTTTAGTGACATGCTTGCACGTAGGTGTAATTTTGTGGGATGCTCACCAAAGAGGAAAGAATTTCTTCGTGAAAAACAAGCTCAAGTTTTGTTGATGATTGTCCTTAGGTGAAATTGAAACGGAGGGGTTTAAATCAAGAAAAGATGTTAGGTAGACCTAGGGACACTCGTTGGGGGTACCACTTTACAACAATTGTAAATGTGCTGGATTTGTTTGCTACAATACTTGGCTCACTTGAGGAGATTGCTAAAGATGCTCAAAGAGAGGTTATGCCGATGATTATATAGAGCAGAAGTTAAATCAATGGGGATGACTTTTGATTTTGTCTTTGGGGCACACTTGATGGTTGCTATTTTGCCATTACAAATGAGTTGATTTGCTTTAAAACAAACATGATCAAGATATTGTTAACGCAAGGCCATGGTTAATGTAACCAAGGCTAATTTGCTAGAGTGAGAAACGAGGGATGGGATTCTTTTATGAGTGAAGGTCTCTTTTTTGCTTGAAACATGTCATTGATTCCAAATATGGATGACAATTATGAGCCCCCGTAGAAGGATGTTCAGAAGTAAGCAACCATAAGGTCAAATATTCATCATTTTCGAGTGGAGGGTGTTATAATTGTCATGTTCTCATTAAAAGAACTTGATAATCGATTTCCGGAGATGAGTAAAGATCTTCTTGTGTGTATGTCATGTCTCAGTCGGCTAATCGATTTTCTTCTTTTGATAAGAAATTTGGTCAGCTTGCAAGTTTCTACCCAAATGAATTTCCAAGTTCGGAATTGATTTACTTTGACATACACTTCAAAATTTTGTTGTTGCCGTTAGAGAAGATGAAGGTTTTGGAATTTGAAGAGTCTTACTGGTTGTCATGAAACTTGTAGAAACGGAATTATGTGAAACTCACAGTAGGGTATTCTTGCTTTTGAAGTTGGTGTTGGTTCTCCTCGTTGTACCTGCAAGTGTGGGAGTATTTTCTGGCATGACATTCGTGAAAGATAAATTACATAATGTGTGGGAGATCAAATGTTGAATGATTGTTTAATTAATTACTTTCTTGAGAATGATTTGTTTCAAAATGTCAAGGGATGGTATTATGAACATATCAAAACATAAACCCATCGTGAACAATTGTAATAGTTTTAGAGCACTATTTGTTTGTAACGTATATTAGCAATTTCAGGTTGTAAGATGGATTTTAAGTACTATTTTATTTGATTATGGATTATCTTGTACTATTTTGTCGCAAAGTTTTTTTTAAAGCAATTTTTGGTATTGAAATCAGTTCGAAACTAACCCGTAAATTAAAATATATATATATATAGTGAGGGTGAGGTGACCTACCATGTGCCAAATCCTGGCTCCGCCACTGATGGATAATGATGATTATTTGTGAAAAGACGAGAGCAGAAGATGAGCATAAGTTTAAATTAAGCATCAACAGTACTGAATTAATAAAATCAAACAAGCCTTTTATATTGAGCTAATTGCCATCATAAAGGCTAACACACACTCTAAACAAACTTAGACTCAAAACAAACTAAAACATGATTAATAAACCGAAATCAAACCACATCAAGCCTAAGGTTGATTTTTCGGATTTTATTCAAGCAAATTAAAGAACACACTAAAAAAGAACAAGTAAAGCACACTAATGGCTTAAGAACTCCAAGAAAGTAGCAAAACCACTTTGAAGTCTTGAACCTCATCATCATAACGCATAACGAACTTTGGTATCTTAGTTCCGTAGGAGTCTTTAAAGGCGAAATAGTCCCACCAACGGGTGCCACACTTTGCCCGTTTTCTCTCATGTGTTTGCACTTCTCTTCACTTCTCCCTCTGGTTTTGATCCATGTTAAAATCTGTGAAAAGTTCCAAATAAGAGAGACTACTACTATAGCAAAATTGATTAATTTCATACGTTTGAAGAAGGATGTAATCATCCCACCTCTTGAAAATTTCATATGATCTCATTGTTCACCCCTATCCTCCCCTATAGCACTCTTGTTATAAACTACATGCTAATATAGAATCTTCCTCCCTATATATACTGGTTTTGAACCTAATTAATCCTTCATTACTACTCTCTTTATTCCTAAATGTTTGGTACATTTGAAATCTAAAACACTATTTATAAGATGGGAGAATCCTGTAAATTATTTTCAATTATAAAATAGAATATAATTATATGGTCTTGTTTGATTCGTCTGAGTACGTTATTAATATTCAACTATTATAATTTTAGATATGTATAATAAAAGATATTTAATGGTAAACAGGTGCATCCTGCAAGTCAAAACGTACAAACAAAAGGAACGAAAATGAGCTTTTCCTTCCCCATTGACAATTAATTATCACTAAAAACCTTCACCGCCATCTTCCCTTCCATCACCATTATCAATTTCCCTGAATTCCTTCAGCCTCTACCACTACCACCACCACCACCAACCCTAACCCTCAAACCACTATCGAAGTAGTCGCCAACCCCCACCAACACACCAACCACCTCACTACTACCATTAAACCACCAATCATAAAAAACCACCCAAAACCACCGATCATCACCATCAAAACCACCCACCAACTGAAACTATCACCAACACCCAACATGAAACTACTACAGCCTCCCTCCATTAAAAAATAAAAAAATAAAAAAAAAAAACCCACCAACCATAAACCAAAATCCCAGTATAAAAAAAAGTATGATCAACTAACAAAATCAATTCTAAATTGATGAATCATATCACTAATTGCAACATTGTGATTAAAATAAATAAATAATAAGTAACTACAATAAGTCTTGAACAATTAGACCTTGAATCGCACCCTCAACAAACATACATTGACAAATTTCAAACAGGAAATACTAGTTTATCAATTGTATGTTTAACATAATCATATCAATGCTTATTTAATAATATCATATTGTGAATTTATTAAAATGAGTATGAATAAATAAATGTACGTTGTATTTATTAAATTGTCAACTAATATGCAAACTAATAAATATACAGTTCTTAAACTTGTTTTTATTTAATAAATGCTATAAATTTGGCATCTCTTAGTTTCGAAGAAACAAAAAATTAGAATTTAGCACTAGCAGGACTCATTCAAGCATACAAGAATGTTACTTTAATTTTTATTTATTTATGTGTTTGGATCAAAGGATTAGAAATTTAGTGTTGTTGTGATGAATTGAAGGTTTAAAAGTAATGGTGACGTTGTACTAGCCAACTAGGGTGGCAAGACTGATAGAGTGGAGGAGAGGAGGATTTTTTTTTATTTTTTTTATTATTTTTTTTTTGTTGCTAGGATTTTATATTAATTTTTTTTTAGGGATGGTAGAGACTAAGGATGTTTAATTAAATTTAATTAGGAGATCTTTTTTCTTACTAAGTGTTAATATTTTATTTAAGAAAACATTATCATTACCTATTCACAAGTAATTATATGGGGTCAATTAGCCAAATTTGAGATAATTTATGTAAATTATTCTTTAAAAAGAATTAGGGACTCTCTTTAAAAAACAAAACAAAAAAAAGGACAGCTACTAAACCAAATAATATAATAATATATATTTATAATATAATATATATGGTAGTTTTGCAATCAAAATTTGGATAAGGTAGATTCTCTTTTTTTCAATTTTTGGTATTTTTGAAGAATAACTGGCCTGCTATTATAATTTTAATAGGTAGAAAATTTTTTAATTTCCTTTATTTAGTTTCATTAGTCTACAATAAATATAAATCTTTGATTGTAAAAATTTATTTAGTTTCATAGGTTTCCAATAAGATATGATAGATTATATTTTTTTCATGCTAGAAAGTCAATAATTATACTCCCTCATCCTCTTTAGTGTAGTGTGCTACATGAATAATTTTAATACGGTTCACACTTGATTAATGTGTAACAAAGAACATAGTCCTACAAGATTTTATTTGATTTATGTCAATGTTATTTTCAAAAATAAATTTATAGTTTTTTATGATACCAAAATTAGATATATTAATTTTGTAAGTTGCGCCTTTGAAAGATGTGAAAAAAAATAAATGTAGGCAATGTTTTGTGGATGGCGAGTGGTATTAGGAGAGTGTGTGTTCAGGATGTCGTTGATACTTTTTGGTTGGAAGCTATGTTAGAAAGGTGTGATGATGATGTATGGGACTATGGGAGCTCATTCCACAATAGCGTGGGGATTTGTGTGCAAGAAACAAGGGGGTTGTGACTTGTGTGTCTAGAAAGATTATGGGAATGTTGTGAGTTTTGTGTAAGTTATCAAAGTGCCCAAAGTGGTGTGGAAGGGTGACATGGCGAGTCAGGTGACACAACAGGTGGAGGCCTTCCGAGTTGAGGGGGTGTGTGAATTTAAACTACGAAGCTAACAGGGTTGAGGAGCATGGTGTGGGTTGCCATACGGATGTAATGGGGATGGGGTGTGTCTTCTTGTGCAGCAGGTTGCACCATCAATAGTGCAATCATGTACGTGAAAATCGTTCTTTTATTTGTCCGAGATTTCACTGCAATTTACTCTGTAAACAAACGATGGTTTTATTTGAATAATGATGGTACCTATTTGAATGATGATTGATGGTTAATTCTAAAAATATGAGGTTATTTTAATTATGTATTTGAAATCGAGTTTTACTTATAAGTTACTTTTTAATATTAAAGGTTAAAATTAAAAGTGTAATAATGGTTACTAAATAATAAAGTGTTGTGAATCACTAGTAATTCCCATGTCATTACTTTGAATATTGATAGTTACTTTAAGCATTGGATTATTTAGCTACTTATTAGGTTGAGGTTCTGATTATCAAGATCGTGGTTATTAATTGAACGATGATAGTTACTTTCTAGAAGAGTTAAGTTACTTACAGATAATTGTGATTTACTTGTTGTAATATTGGTGGTACTTATATGAACAATGGTTGTACTTTTTAAAGCGTTAAGGTTACCTATTAGTAATTTTACTAAGGTTACCAACTTACCACAGTAATAACGTTGTGTTACTTACATTTCTAATTGCAAACGCAGTGGTTACTTACTTCAATATTATGGGTTACTTTATTAGAATATGATATAGACTTAACAATTTAAGAAATGTTACTTATATGAATCAAATACCCTAAGAATCTTAATTTTACAACAAACTAAACTTATATTAAAAAGTTGAATAATAAAGATTTAAGACGCAAAATTTCAAAATCACATTAAACATTAAACCTTCAATATAATTGAAAGAAGAATCAATTTTTTGTTTAGATTCATTCACAAACACGAATTAACAACTTATTCGCATAAAATGGAGAAGAAAAAGATAATAAAAAGAAGAAAGGAAGAAGATAGAAAATGCGGATGAGAGGAGAAATGGCAATGGTGACCCCAACTGTGTGGTTTTTCAAAACCCTAGAATTGGGGGTAGTCGCACCATTGGTTAACCGGCCGTGAGCATGTTGATATAAGACTAAGTAATAAAAAAGGTTTAATAGTAAGAATCAAATAGATTATAAATATAGTTTTAATGTGTTTATTAGAAAGAATCAATTATTAAATGAAAGATTATTAATTGTTACCATGAAAAATTGTTTTTTTTTTTTTTTTTCTTTTTTTGGAGTGGAATAAGTATAAAAAATAAGTTATGAAAACTATCAAGTACAACACCAAGAATAATGGGAAACTGGGGAGGGATAATGAAAAACATTTCAAGTCATTAATGCAATTTGTGTCTTTGCAAAATTAAACACCATTGCTTGTTGTTGAGTAAACTTAACTTCTTACGGTGCACAAAATATCAAAATAATTATAGATTTGTAATTACCAATCCTGCTAATCCTAGTTAATCTGTATGGTAATATAATTTCATTAAAGATACGGAAAAGAAGGCATGCAATTAGATGGTTAAAAGTTAAACTTAGGATCTTTACAATATTCAAAGTAAACTTAATTTATTTATTTTTCTTTACTTTGTTCATTTGTTAGCATGTTACATCGTGTCACAATGGAGGTTTATTCATTAGCGTATCACAACTACTTAATATATGAGTTTTCCGCCATAGATGTTTTTTGGGAGTATAACTTCTTCACAAATATACTATTTAATTAATAACCTTTGTATTGTTGGCCTTTATAATGATTTGAATCAACAAATTAAATAAATGGAATAATTGCAATTTAAATAAAATTATTTAATATATATCTCTTTCATTCTAAATCTTTTATTTGAATAGGGTAGATCCAAATAAATTAACTGTAGATTTTCAATAACGCGTGTTTGGTTCTAGTGTTCTACTAAATTCAGGTTTTCGAACCAAATGATTCAACATTCTCATGAAATAATCGATTACAATTATAAAGATTCTATTAAGTTCAATTTGTTCTTAATCTCAAATTATACTACAAGGTGTCCAACATTATCTCAATAATTCTCAAGAACATTACAACAACAAAATAAGATGGAAAAGGATAGAGAAAGTGCGCGAATCATTATGATAGAGTTACTGAATAAAAATAAAAGTGCATAAATCACACTACCCTGTTTTACACTTTAGCAAAAAAAAGTTTTTTTTTTCTTGAAATAAAAAAAAAGTATTTTAAATGTAGATGATTTGAAGATTAAAAGGGCAATATTATAATAATAGATGTATTTGTGACATTTAACTTGTGATTTTACAAGTAAAACATTTTATTCCTAATCACCATATTAATTAATTAAAAAGATTATTAGGAAGTTAATGTGTTTTGGACGAACTTAAATCCTATCCTACTTGATTTTTTGACACACCTACTATAATGTAATACATTCTTTTTTAACATGTTGCAACATTTTATTTTGCATGCTTTAAAGAAGCGAATTTAATGTTTAAATAGCAAATGAGTAAAAGTGATTTAAAACTGGCTACCTCTAATTGAGTAAAAATATTATATTGTACCATAATTTAGTCATTTACACCCTCAAATCTCTTTTAAAAAAATCATTCCAACGATTTCTTACAACTAAAAAAGGGGACGTACAATGATATTATAGCACAATTTTTTTCCTTATAGTTTCATAACAAACTTATTAAAAAAATTCATATTTCTCATTCGAAAGGCAACATAAAATGCAGCACCAAAATTTTAATTAAGATCTAGAAAGTTCAAGTTCAATTGTAGAAAAATAAAATTAAAGCAATACAATTCGGGAAAAAAAATCTTCATATACTAATCAATGACCAACAAAAAAATAATCAACAATAAAAATAAAATTGATGCTACAAAATAAATTTTCCCTCCTTTAGGAAGCAAACATTATTAAAACTCTGATAATTTAGAAATATATGAGTACTGAAATTGATATTTTGAAGCAAATGACCCGAGTTTTATAAAGGAATTTTTAGAAGTACAAGTAAGTCGAGTGTGTGCTGGACACGCTAGCACAATTTTTTCCTTTTGATGAAAATACGCATGTAACGTAACCGACAAAGAACAACGAGGGTTATGCTACTTTATAACGTTTTAGCAATTTTAATATTATAGTTGATGGGTCTTATATGCGGCCTGCCGCATGATACAAAATGGTGCTGCCCAATGAATGCATAAGTCCAAATGTTGTAAGCCTTATTTTCTCTTTGTTTCTCTCCTCTTTTTTTTTTTTTTTAATTTCAATACTCTTTTTGTCCTCGTTTATATCACCCGCTGTTCTCCTACCTTTCTTCTCCACCTCCATTATTTCTATCTTCTCTTCTTCTCCTCTATAATTTTATAATTTTTTTTTTTTGCTTGCTATGAGTTTGAATGATCTTTCTCCTGTTTCATCATTTTATTTTAGCTCAATTTTTTCCTAAAATCAGATCTTGAAAGAGGCCGAAATGTTGGGTAGCATCGATATTTCATTATTTCAAATTTATTTTCATCAAATTTGTTTTTTTTTCATCAATTTTATGATGCATGTTTTAAAAAAAATTATGTAAATCTTTATGTTGGATGAGATTGTTGTACGAAGTAATTTTGCTCTATTTGACAATTTGAGATTTTAAATTTTTTTTTTTTTTTTTTTTTT
>PYUH01000196.1:224177-280214 GCA_016808085.1 Suaeda aralocaspica
TGGGGGGGGGGGGGTTTACTTAATTTTCTTGGAGGTTACTAAATTTTATTAAAGGGGTTATTAAACATTGTTGAAGGAGTTACTTAACTTTTTCAGGGGTTACCAACCAATTTGTTGAAGGGGTTACTTAGCTTTTTCAGGGGCTACTATAACTATTTCTGGGGTTACAAATCTTTGTTGAAGGGGGTTACTTAACTTTTTTGGGGTTCAAATTTTTGTTGAAGAGGTTACTTAACTTTTCTGGGATTACTAAACTGATTCAAGGGTTACTAGTCTTTGTTGGTGAAGGAGTTACGTAACTTTAGGGTTACTTAAATTTTCCGGGGTTTTACTAGTATTTGTTGAAGGATTATTACTTAACTTTTTGAATGAAATTAGGCTTTAATAATGATGTTGAACTTGAAAATTAATTAGTTTTCTGATTAATATATTGTTTAGAAAAAATCCAGAATTACTTAACATCATTGAATTTTCGTCGGTAAATTTTTTGTTGTTTTCTTAGCTTACTGTCATCATTGTTGTATAAAGGGTATGATTTAGGTTCTAGCGATTCAAATGAAGAGGATTATTACTTGATTTTCGATGTTCAAGTTGTTGGATTGTAATTCTTAGATAATTAAAAACTCCATATAAAAAAAAATTAAAATCTTATGCTGCCAAATTGGCTTACACAATAGCAGATATTAGTGGGTTTTGTGTTTTTGTTTAGCCGAGAATCAATCAAGTGGGATGTTAAACCAAATCGAGGGTATAATTGATGGCTGCCTATTAAAGTTATAAGGTTCTAAACTATCTCATATAAGAATAACGAGCTTAAAACTAATGCGATATACGGGCTAATACAATATTTTGTTTTACAAGATTTAATTATATAAAATAACAAATAATCATTTATGAAAAAAACTTATTGTTCAAATAAATTTTATTCAATTTAAATAATATATATATGTTTATATAATGGTTAAAGTTTATAAATTTATTGTACACATGTTTATTAAAGATATATGATACTTTGATCCCTTCTTAAAACCATGATACGTTACATTACTATTTACTCAATTCCAAAATCACATATACCACTCTTCGGATTTACGTATTAGTAGGCTAGTAGCACTAACATATATGTACCTTATAGACTTACAGCGATGACAGTTGATTTCATCCAATTTTACAATTAAATTAATCAATATAAACCTAATATATACAACTTTTACACGATCCAACAAATGAATAATATATAACAAAATATTAATACATATGGATTATAAAAAAATATTATTAATCAAGATAAACACGATATTTGAAGCCTTGCATAAAAAAAATTACTTTTCTTGATGAACTTTTTAATATAGCATAGTATAATAGTGACTTGTATTTATAATGATACATCATACATACACGTGTAACAATTATGAGTTTTATGATTTAATTTGGATGAATGAAATTGATTTGATAAAAGAATGATGTATTGGCGCGGAGGAGGGTAACGAACGAATAAAACAATGAAAGTAACTCAAAAATATATGAATTTTGAGGTTATCCAATTGATAACACCATCAATTACATCAACATACGTAAAAATTGTTAAATCACTCAAATTAAGAAGGCATGAAGTGAAAATTTATCTTAATCTCAACCTGCATTTTATTAACGAAAACCAATGATATTATAGGCAAACATCCCTTACCTTTAAGCCTAAACAAGAAGACAAAAACCATAAAAATAAAACAATAAAACACGTTATAACATATCCTAAACATATTTGGACTTCAAAAAACAAACCTAACTACAAACTAATTTGACAGCCGAACAAAAATGAAATAAACAAGTAACTTGCAATTTTTATGGACTTTTGAATATTTTTCCTTGAAATAGATTCCATATACTTCCAACGAGTATTCATACATTCCCAAATCAAAGCGAGCTATCCGTGAAAAGTCGCACAACTCAGACGAATGCAAAATCAGAAAAATGGAATTCTTCAAGAAAACGACCAAGATTGAATCTTAATCAAGAACCTTCAAGAACGTATTCTCAGTCTTCTAAACCATATATGCTCGAAAATAACACTTTCCTCTTAATCACGCAAGCTTTTAATTTGAATTGACGCAACACAATCTCATAATCAAAAGGCGACACAACAAGAATTAAGAAAGCAATTAAAATCGATGTTCTATTCACATCAAATTATAACTATCGATAAGTAGATAAAATCCTAATATTAATAGAAATTATTTTCTATCACTCCAACAAACATAGAAATTGCCTCAAGTCCAAGATTTTTGCAATATTTACGTATTATGTAAGGTATAACAATTCAAGCGTTGCAAAAATGTTGGACCTGAAGTAATAAATCTAACATAATAAAAAGAACCAATACTAACTATTAAATGAATAGTTGAATAGTGCTTCACATGCTTCACTCACACATGTCTCAATCTGGTCGTTTATCTCCTTTTCTCACCCCCATTCAATCTCAACCGCTCATCTTCATATCTAACTATTCATCTATCTATATTTTCTATTTATTAAAAATCCTGAATGTCAAACACTATTCATGTGAATAGTTGAATAGTGCTTGATGTTGAGGTGTCATGCCATGTGTTTAGTGTGAGCCTCATTAGCATGTGTGTTTGCTTCAGTTTTCCTCCATGTGACTGTTTCTCTCCACCTCACCTTGGCTCTACCTTCATCTAACTCTCCTCATGTGACCCTTTCTTCTCTCAAGGGAAATATGAGGTTGCATGAACCTCTAATCTAACAGGAAAAAACGTATTAATTAGAATGTTATCATAGGAAATATATGTATAGCACTCTTGTGTTGCATGTATCTTTGAGAGGAGAAAATGGTTGTCATCCCTGCGACCCTTTCCTCTCTCAAGGGAAATTGGTGTTGCATGTACTCTAAGGGAAATAGGTGTAGCATGTACCTCTTCTATACATATTAAAAAGCACCAATCCTTAACTATCAAATGAATAGTTGAATAGTGCTTCACTTGCTTCACTCACACATGTCTTCAATCTCGGCCGTTTATCTCCTTTTCACACCCCATTCAACGTCAACGTATCTTCATATCCTTAACTATCATCTATCTATATTCTCCACTTATTAAAAAGTCTCAATGTCAAACACTATTCATGTGAATAGTTGAATAATGTTTAATGTTGAGATGTTATGCCATATGTTTAGTGTGGGCATCATTATGCATGTGTGTTTGCTTCAGTTTTCCTCCAGTGTCTCTTTCTCCCACCTCCAATTGGCTCTACCTTCATCTAACTCTCCTCATGGACCCTTTTTCTCTCTTGAACAGTGCTTCACATGCTTCACTCACACAGTCTTCAATCCGGCCATTTATCTCTTTTCCCACCCCCAGTCAATCTAACCGCTCATCTTCATATCCTTAACTTTCATCTATCTATATTCTTAGTATAAAAAAGCTTCAATGTCAAACACTATTCATGTGAATAGTTGAAGAGTGTTTGATGTTGAGGTGTTATGCCATTTGTTTAGTGTGGGCCTTATTAGCATGTGTGTTTGCTTAAGTTTACCTCCATGTGTCTCTTTCTCTCCACCTCACCTTGGCTCTACTTCATCTAACTCTCCTCATGTGACCCTTTTTCTCTCTTGAATAGTGCTTCACATGCTTCAATTACAGATGTCTTTAATCTCAACCGTTTATCTCCTTTTCTCACCCCCATTCAATCTCAACCGCTCATCTTCATATCCTTAACTATTCATATATCTATATTCTCTACTATTAAAAAGCCTCAATATCAAACACTATTCAAGTGATAGTTGAATAGTGTTTGATGTTGAGGTGTCATGCCATGTGTTTAGTGTGGGCCTTATTATGCATGTGTGTTTGCTTAGTTTTGCTCTTAGTGTCTCTTTCCTCCACCTCACCTTGGCTCTACCTTCATTAACTCTCCATATGTGACCCTTTCTTCTCTCAAGGGAAATATGAGGTTGCATCACCTCTAATCTAAGAGGAAAAAAATGGTATTTTATTAGAATGTTATCATAGGAAAGATATGTAAAGCATTCTTGTGTTGCATATCTTTGAGAGGAGAAAATGGTTGTCATCCCTGCGAACCTTCCTCTCTCAAGAGAAATATGGTTTTGCATGTACTCTCAAGGGAAATATGGTATTGCATGTACTCTTCTGCACATATTAAAAAGCACCAATCCTTAACTATTCAAATGAATAGTTGAATAATGCTTCACATGCTTCACTCACACATGTCTTCAATCCGGCCGTTTATCTCCTTTTCTCACCCCCATTCAATCTCAACAGCTTATCTTCATTCCTTAACCATTCATCTATCTATATTCTACTTATTAAGACCTCAATGTCAAACCATATTCATGTGAATAGTTGAAGAGTGTTTGTGTTGAGATGTTATGCCATGTGTTTAGTGTGGGCCTCATTGTTCATATGTGTTTGCTTCATTTTTCCTCCAGTGTCTCTTTCTCTCCACCTCACCTTGGCTTACCTTCATCTAAATCTCCTCATGTGACCCTTTCTTCTCTCTTGAATAGTGCTTCACATGCTTCACTTACAAATGTTTCAATCTCAATCGTTATCTCCTTTTCTCACCGCCATTCAATCTCAAACCGCTCATATTCTATCCTTAACTATTCATCTATCTATACTCTCTACATATTAAAAAGCCTCAATGTCAAACACTATTCATGTGAATAGTTGAATAGTGTTTGATGTTGAGGTGTCATGCCATGTGTTTGTGTGGGCCACATTATGCATGTGTGTTTGCTTCATTTTTCCTCCAAGTGTCTCTTTCTCTCCACCTCACTTGGCTTACCTTCATCTAACTCTCCTCATGTGACCCTTTCTTCTCTCAGGGAAATATGATGTTGCATGTGCCTCTGATCAAGAGGAAAAAAAAAATGGTATTTAATTAGAATGTTATCATAGGAAAGATAGTTAAAGCCATCTTGTGTTGAGTATCTTTGAGGGAGGAAGGTTATAATCCCTGCGACCCTTTCCTCTCTTAAAAAATATGGTGTTGCATGTACTCTCAAGGGAAATATGGTTTTGCATGTACCTCTTCTATAATTATTAAAAAGCACCAATCTTAACTATTCAAATGAATAGTTGAATAGTGCTT
Organism: Suaeda aralocaspica; assembly: GCA_016808085.1. Classification (NCBI taxonomy): domain Eukaryota; kingdom Viridiplantae; phylum Streptophyta; class Magnoliopsida; order Caryophyllales; family Amaranthaceae; genus Suaeda; species Suaeda aralocaspica. Next base: position 229,305 of record PYUH01000196.1, read on the forward strand.
CACTCACACATGTCTTCAATCTCGGCCATTTATCTCCTTTTCTCACCCCATTCAATCTCAAACGCTCATCTTCATATCCTTACTATCATATACTATATTCTCTACTTATTAAAAAGCCTCAATGTCAAACACTATTCATGTGAATAGTTGAATGGGTGTTTGATGTTGAGATGTTATGCCATGTGTTTAGTGTGGGCCTCATTATGCATGTGTGTTTGCTTCAGTTTTCCTCATGTGTCTCTTTCTCTCCACCTCACCTTGGCTTACCTTCATCTAATTCTCCTCATGTGACTCTTTCTTCTCTCAAGGGAAATATGAGGTTGCATGTACCTCTAATCTAGAGGGAAAAAAATGGTTTAATTAGAATGTTATCATAGGAAAGATATGTAAAGCATTCTTGTGTGATGTATCTTTGAGAGGAGAAAATGGTTGATTCCCTGCGACCCTTTCACCTCACTAGGGAAATATGATGTTGCGTCACTCCAAGGGAAATATGGTGTTGATGTACCTCTTCTATACATACTAAAAAGCACCAATCCTTAACTATTCAATGAATAGTTGATAGTGTTTCACATGCTTCACTCACACAGTTTTAATCTCGGCCATTATGTCCTTTCCCGCGCCATTCAATCTCAACCGCTCATCTCATATCCTTAACTATCATCTATCGATATTCTCTATTATTAAAAAGCCTCAATGTCAAACACTATTCATGTGAATAGTTGAATAGTGTTTGATGCTGAGATGTTATGCCATGTGTTTAGTGTGGGCCTCATTATGCATGTATGTTGCTTCAGTTTTCCTCCATGTGTCTCTTTCTCCACCTCACCTTCGCTCTACCTTCATCTAACTCTCCTCATGTGACCCTTTTCTCTCAAGGAAAATAAGAGGTTGCATGTACCTCTATTTAAGAGGCAAAAAAAATGGTATTTAATTAGAATGCTATCATAGGAAAGATATGTAAAGCATCTTGTGTTGCATGCATCTTTGAGAGGAGAAAATGGTTGTCAGATCATCCCTGCGACCCTTTCCTCTCAAGGGAAATATGGTGTTGCATGTACTCTCAAGTGAAATATGGTGTTGCATGTACCTCTTCTATACATATAAAAAAGCACCAATCCATAATATTCAAAGAATAGTGAATAGTGGTTCACTCACACATGTCTTCAAGTCGGCCATTTATCTCCTTTTCCACCCCCATTCAATCTCAACCGCTACTCTTCATATCCTTAACTATTCATCTATCTAATTCTCCACTTATTAAAAAGCCTCAATGTCATACACTATTAATTTGAATAGTTGAATAGTGTTTGATGTTGAGGTGTAGTTGCGCATGTGTTAGTGGGGCCTTATTTGCATGTGTTTGATTCGGTTTCCTCCATGTGTTCTTTCTCTCCACCTCACCTTCGCCCTACCTTCATCAACTCTCCTCATGTGACTCTTTCTTCTCTCAAGGGAAATATGAGGTTGCATGACCTCTAATCTAAGAGGAAAAAAATGGTATTAATTGATTGTTTATCATAGGAAGATATGTAAAGCACTCTTGTGTTGCATGTATCTTGGAGAGGAGAAAATGGTGTCATCCTGCGACCCTTCCCTCTCTAAAGGGAAATATGGTGTTGTATGTACCTCTAACAAGAGGAAAACAAGGTGTCATCTACTTCCTTTAGCGACTCTTTACCGGAAGAAAGTTGCTGCTCATCTATGTAAGTCAGTGCGACCCTTTTCTCTGTCACAACACTACTTCTCTGTTAATGCATGTATTTCTTATCTCTCATTCTCAATCAAAGTAAAATTGGTGCTCATTTACATCCTGTTTTGCAACTTTTTCCTACTTGCTGCATGTATACCCTCTTCTCCTCACCTCTCTCTCCTCAAAAGAAAAATGGTATGGGCTTTGTATTGTGGAGAAGGTGGTAACCGAAAAACCCAAGAATGGTTGTCAACATAGATATCAAGGATACCACTAGCATGCAAGCGTTTCATATAAGAAAGAGATATGAGTCTTCCTCCACTAGATATTAAGGATACCACTAGATGAGCTAGATGATAAATGTTTCTGATTTGTTCCTCAACTAATAATGATATTTTTTATAGATAATCTTCCTCCACTAATAATGACATGGCCCAAGGATACACCCCTATAGAGAATGCAATTCTTTTCTTCTCCATAACAATGATATATTTTATAAAATAATCTTTTTGGAATTTTTTTAGCATATAAATCACTAACCTGAGAATAACAATTTGCTCTCCCCTAAAATAGTGTTTATTTAGATTGCATTTGATTTTGAGTTTGGATTTTGATTGACTTTGATTATTTATGATTAATTAGTTAACATTGATCAATCAGAAATCGGAAATCAGAAATTGGTAATAAAAATTCTATAACTGATCATCTGCTTATTGATTTTACAGTTGATTAATCAGAGTTTCTGCATGTATTTATTCTTCTTTTTCCTCTCCTCAAAATCAAAATGGTAATGAATTGAAAAACCAAAAAAAAAAAAAAAAAAAAAAATTTAAAATCTCAAATTGTCAAATAGAGCAAAAATTACTTCGTACAACAATCTCATCAAACATAAAGATTTACATAATTTTTTTTAAAACATGCATCATAAAATTGATGAAAAAAAACAAATTTGATGAAAATAAATTTGAAATAATGAAATATCGATGCTACCCAACATCTTCGGCCTCTTTCAAGATCTTGATTTTAGGAAAAAATTGAGCTAAAATAAAATGATGAAACAGAGAGAAAGATCATTCAAAACTCATAGCAAGCAAAAAAAAAAAAATTATAAAATTATAGAGGAGAAGAAGAGAAGATAGAAATAATGGAGGTGGAGAAGAAAGGTAGGAGAACAGCCGGGTGATATAAACGAGGACAAAAAGAGTATTGAAATTAAAAAAAAAAAAAAGAGGGAGAAACAAAGAGAAAATAAGGCTTACAACATTTGGACTTATGCATTCATTGGGCAGCACCATTTTGTATCATGCGGCAGGCCGCATATAAGACCCAATCAACTTTATAATATTAAAATTGCTAAAACGTTATAACTAGTAGCATAACCCTCGTTTTGTTCTTTTGTCGGTTACGTTACATGCGTATTTTCATCAAAAAGGAAAAATTGTGCTAGCGTGTCACATGCACTACACTCATGACTTACTTGTACTTCTAAAAAAATTCCTTTATAAAACTCGAGGTCATTTGCTTCAAAACTATCAATTTTCAAGTACTCTATATATTTACTAAATTACTAAGAGTTTTAATAAATAAGTTTAGCTTCACTAAAGGAGGAAAATTTATTTTGTAAGCATCAAAATTTTATTTATTTATTGTTGATTATTATTTTTTTAGTTGAGTCATTGATTAGTATATGAAGATTTTTTTTTTCCCGAATTATGTATTGCTTTAATTAATTTATTTTTATCAACAATTGAACTTGAACTTTCTAGATCTTAATTAAAAAATTTTGGTGCTGCATTTTTATGTAATGCCTTTCGAATTGAGAAATATGAATAAATTTTTAAATAAGTTTGTATGAAACTATAAGGAAAAAAATTGTGCTATAATATCATTGTACGTACCCCTTTTTTTAGTTGTAAGAAATCGTTTGGAATGATTTTTTTAAAAGAGATTTGAGGGTGTAAATGACTAAATTATGGTACAATATAATATTTTTACTCAATTAGAGGTAGCCAGTTTTTAAATCACTTTTACTCATTTGCTTATTTAAACATTAAATTCGCTTCTTTAAAATGCATGCAAAATAAAATGTTGCAACATGTTAAAAATAGAATTAGTATTACATTATAGTAGGTGTGTCAAAAAATCAAGTAGGATAGGATTTAAGTTCGTCCAAAACACATTAACTTCCTAATAATCTTTTTAATTAATTAATATGGTGATTAGGAAATAAAATGTTTTTACTTGTAAAATCACAAGTTAAATGTTCACAAATACATCTATTATTATAATATTGCCCTTTTAATCTTCAAATCATCTACATTTAAATATACTTTTTTTTTATTTCAAGAAAAAAAAAAACTTTTTTTTGCTAAAGTGTAAAACAGGGTAGTGTGATTTATGCACTTTTATTTTTATTCAGTAATCTCATCATAATGATTTCGCAACTTTCTCTATCCTTTTCCATCTTATTTTGTTGTTGTAATGTTCTTGAGAATTTATTGAGATAATGTTGGACACCTTGTAGTATAATTTGATTGATAAAGAACAAATTGAACTTAATAGAATCTTTATAATTGTAATCGATTAATTTCATGAGAATGTTGAATCATTTGGTTCGAAAACCTGAATTTAGTAGAACACTAGAACCAAACGCGCTTATTGAATAATCTACAGTTAATTTATTTGGATCTACCCTATTCAAATAAAAAGATTTAGAATGAAAGAGATATATATTAAATAATTTTATTTAAATTGCAATTATTCCATTTATTTAATTTGTTGATTCAAATCATTATAAAGGCCAACAAATACAAAGGTTATTAATTAAATAGTATATTTTGTGAAGAAGTTATACTCCCAAAAAACATCTATGGCGTAAAACTCCTAATATTTAAGTAGTTGTGATACGCTAATGAATAAACCTCCATTGTGACACGATGTTAACATGCTATACAAATGAACAAAAGTAAAGAAAAATAAATAAATTAAGTTTACTTTGAAATATATGTTAAAGATCCTAAGTTTAACTTTTAACCATCTAATTTGCATGCCTTTCTTTTCCGTATCTTTAATGAAATTATATTACCATACAGATTAAACTAGGATTAGCAAGGATTGGTAATTACAAAATCTATAATATATTTTGATATTTTGTGCACCGTAAGAAGTTAAGTTTACTCAACAACAATGCAATGGTGTTTAATTTTGCAAAGACACAAATTGCATTAATGACTTGACATGTTTTTCATTATCCCTCCAAGTTTCCACCATTATTCTTGGTGTTGTACTTGATAGTTTTCATACCTTATTTTTTATACTTATTCCACTCCAAAAAGGAAAAAAAAAAAAAAAAACACTTTTTCATGGTAACAATTAATAATCTTTCATTTAATAATTGATTCTTTCTAATTTAAACACATTAAAAACTATAATTTTATCATATCTTATTTGATTCTTACCTATTAAACCTTTTATTTTATTACTTAGTCTTATATACAACATGCCTCACGGCCGGTTAACCAATGGTGCGACTACCCCCAAATTCTAGGGTTTTTGAAAAACCCAACCACCGTTGGGGTCACCATTGCCATTTCTCCCTCTCATCCGCATTCTTCTATCTTCTTCCTTTCTTCTTCTTTATTATTCCTCTTTTCTTCTTCCATTTTATGCGAATTTAAGTTGTTAATTCGTGTTTGTGAATGAATCTAACAACTAAAATTTGATTCTTCTTTTCAATTATATTGAAGGTTTAATGTTTAATGTGATTTTGAAATTTTAGCGTCTTAAATCTCTTTTATTATTCAACTTTTTAATATAAGTTTAGTTTGTTGTAAAATTAAGATTCTTAGGGTATTTGATTTCATATAAGTAACATTATTCTTAAATTTGTAAGTTCTATATTCATATTCTAATAAAGTAACCCATAATATTGAAGTAAGTAACCACTGCGTTTGCAATTAGAATATGTAAGTAACCACAACGTTATTACTGTGGTAAGTTGGTAACCTTAGTAAAATTACTAATAGGTAACCTTAACGCTTCTAAAAAGTAACAACCATTGTTCATATAAGTAACCACAATATTACTAACAAGTAAATCACAATTATCTGTAAGTAACTATAACTCTTCTAGAAAGTAACTATCATCGTTCAATTATATAACCACGATCTTGATAATCAGTAACCTCAACCTAATAAGTAGCTAAATAATCATCATTGCTTAAAGTAACTATCAATATTCAAAGTAATTGACATGGGAATTACTAGTGATTCACAATCACTTTATTATTTAGTAACCATTATTACACTTTTAATTATTAACCTTTAATATTTAAAAAGTAACTTATAAGTAAAACTCGATTTCAAATACATAATTAAAATAACCTCTATATTTTTAAGAATTAACCATCAATCATTATTCAAATAGGTAACCATCATTATTCAAATATATAACCATCGTTGTTTTACAGAGTAACCATTGCAGTGAAATCTCAGGACAAATAAAAGAACGATTTTCACGTACATGATTGCACCATTATTTGATGGTGCAACCTGCTGCACAGAAGACACACCCCATCCCCATTACATCCCGTATGGCAACCCACACCATGCTCCTCAACCCTGTTAGCTTCGTAGTTTAAATTCCAACACCCTCAACTCGGAAGGCCTCCACCTTGTTGTGTCACCTGACTCGCCATGTCATCCTTCTCCACACCACTTTGGGCACTTTGATAACTTACCACAAAAACTCACAACATTCTCCATAATCCTTTCTAGACACACAAGTCACAACCCCCTTGTTTCTTGCACACCAAATCCCCCACGCTATTGTTGGAATGAGCTCCCATAGTCCCATACATCATCATCACACCTTTCTAACATAGCTTCCAACCAAAAATGTATCAACGACATCCTGAACACACACTCTCCTCAATACCACTCGCCATCCACAAATTACATTGCCTACATTTATTTTTTTTCACATCTTTCAAAGGCGCAACTTACAAAATTAATATATCTAATTTTGGTATCATAAAAAACTATAAAATTATATTTTTTGAAAATATACATTGACATAATTCAAATAAAATCTTGTAGGACTATGTTCTTTGTTACACATTAATCAAGTGTGAACCGTATTAAAAATTCTAATGTAGCACACTACACTAAAGAAGGATGAGGGAGTATAATTATTGACTTTCCTAGCATGAAAAAATATAATCTTATCATATCTTATTGGAAACCTATGAAACTAAATAAATTTTTACAATCAAAGATTTATATTTATTGTAGACTAATGAAACTAAATAAAGGAAATTAAAATTTTTCTACCTATTAAAATTATAATAGCAGGCCAGTTATTCCTTTCAAAAATACCAAAAATTGAAAGAAAGAGAATCTACCTAATCCAAATTTTGATTGCAAAACTACCATATTATAATTATTATTATAATTATTATTATTATTATTATTATTTGGTTTAGTAGCTGTCCTTTTTTTTTGTTTTGTTTTTTTAAAGAGAGTCCCTAATTCTTTTTAAAGGAATAATTTACATAAATTATCTCAAATTTGGCTAATTGACCCCATATAATTACTTGTTGAATAGGTAACATGATAATGTTTTCTTAAAATAAAATATTAACTACTTAGTAAGAAAAAAGATCTCCTAATTAAATTTTAATTAACATCCTTAGTCTCTACCATCCCCTAAAAAAAATTAATAATAAAAATCCTAGCAACAAAAAAAAAATAATAAAAAAAATAAAAAAAAATCCTCCTCTCCTCCACTCTATCAGTCTTGCCACCCTAGTTGGCTAGTACAACGTCACCATTACTTTTAAACCTTCAATTCATCCACAACAAACACTAAATTTCTAATCCTTTTCGATCCAAACACATAAATAAAATAAAAATTAAAGTAACATTCTTGTATGCTTGAATGAGTCCCTGCTAGTGCTAAATTCTAATTTTTTGTTTCTTCGAAACTAAGAGATGCCAAATTTATAGCATTTATTAAATAAAAACAAGTTTAAGAACTGTATATTTATTAGTTTGCATATTAGTTGACAATTTAATAAATACTAACGTACATTTATTTATTCATACTCATTTTAATAAATTCACAATATGATATTATTTAAATAAGCATTGATATGATTATGTTAAACATATCAATTGATAAACTAGTATTTCCTGTTTGAAATTTGTCAATGTATGTTTGTTGAGGGATGCTGATTTCAAGGTCTAATTGTTCAAGACTTTTATTGTAGTTACTTTATTTATTTATTTATTTATTTTAATTCACAATGTTGCAATTAGTGATATGATCTTCAATCAATTTAGAATTGATATTTTTGTTAGTTGATCATACTTTTTTTTTATACTGGGATTTTGAGTTTATGGTTGGTGGGTTTTTTTTATTTTTTTATTTTTTTAATGGAGGGAGGCTGTAGTAGTTTCATGTCTTGGGTGTTGGTGATAGTTTCAGTTGGTGGGTGGTTTTGATGGTGATGATCGGTGGTTTTGGGTGGTTTTTTATGATTGGTGGTTTAATGGTAGTAGTGAGAGTTGGTTGTTGTTTTGGTGGGGGTTGGCGACTACTTCGATAGTGGTTTGAGGGTTAGGGTTGGTGGTGGTGGTGGTAGTGGTAGAGGCTGAAGGAATTCAGGGAAATTGATAATGGTGATGGAAGAGGAAGATGGCGGTGAAGGGTTTTTAGTGATAATTAATTGTCAATGGGGAAGGAAAAGCTCATTTTCGTTCCTTTTTGTTTGATACGTTTTGACTTGCAGGATGCACCTGTTTACCATTAAATATCTTTTATTATACATATCTAAAAATTATAATAGTTGAATATTAATAACGTACTCAGACGAATCAAACAAGACCCCATATAATTATATTCTATTTTATAAATTGAAAATAATTTACAGGATTCTCCCATCTTATAAATAGTGTTAAGATTTCAAATGTACCAAACATTTAGGAATAAAGAGAGTAGTAATGAAGGATTAATTAGGTTCAAAACCAGTAATTATAGGGAGGAAATTCTATATTAGCATGTAGTTTATAACAAGAGTGCTATAGGGGAGGATAGGGGTGAACAATGAGATCATTATGAAATTTTCAAGAGGTGGGATGATTACATCCTTCTTCTAAACGTATGAAATTAATCAATTTTGCTATAGTAGTAGTCTCTCTTATTTGGAACTTTTCACAGATTTTAACATGGCATCAAAACAAGAGGGAGAAGTGAAGAAAGTGCAAACACATGAGAGAAAACGGGCAAAGTGTGGCACCGCTTGTGGTGACTATTTCGCCTTTAAAGACTCCTACGGAACTAAGATACCAAAGTTCGTTACTGCGTATGATGATGAGGTTCAAGACTTCAAAGATGGTTCTTGCTACTTTCTTGGAGTTCTTAAGCCATTAGTGTGCTTTACTTGTTCTTTTTAGTGTGTTTCTTTAATTTGCTTGAATAAAATCCGAAAAATCAACCTTAGGCTTGATGTGGTTTGATTTCGGTGCTTATAATCATGTTTTAGTTTGTTTTGAGTCTAAGTTTGTTTAGAGTGTGTGTTTAGCCTTTTATGCATGGCATTAGCTCACTATAAACAGGCTTGTTTGATTTTATTAATTCAGTACTGTTGATTGCTTAAATTTAAAACTTATGCTCATCTTCTGCTCTCGTCTTTTCACATAATATCATCATTATCCATCAGTGGCGGAGCCAGGATTTGGCACATGGTAGGTCACCATCACCCCTCATATATATATATATATATTTTTAATTTACGGGTCTAGTTTCGAACTGATTTCAATACCAAAAATTGCTTAAAAAAAACTTTGCGACAAAATAGTACAAGATAATCCATAATCAAATAAAATAGTACTTAAAATCCATCTTACAACCTGAAATTGCTACTAATATACATGTTACAAACAAATAGTGCTCTAAAACTATTACAATTGTTCACGATGGGTTTTCATGTTTTGATATCGTTCAATAATACCATCCATCTTGACATTTTGAAACAAATCATTCTCAAGAAAAGTAATTAATTAAACAATCATTCAACATTTGATCTCCCACACTATTATGTAATTTATCTTTCACGAATGTCATGCCAGAAAATACTCCCACACTTGCAGTTACAACGAGGAGAACCAACACCAACTTCAAAAGCAAGAATACCCTACTGTGAGTTTCACATAATTCCGTTTCTACAAGTTTCATTGACAACTCAGTAAGACTCTTCAAATTCCAAAACCTTTCATCTTCTCTAACGGCAACAACAAAATTTTGAAGTGTATGTTCAAAGTAAATCAATTCCGAACTTGGAAATTCATTTGGGTAGAAACTTGCAAGCTTGACCAATTTTTCTTTATCAAAAGAAGAAAATCGATTAGCCGGACTGAGACATGACATACACACAAGAAGATCTTTACTCATCTCCGGAAATCGATTATCAAGTTCTTTTAATTGAAGATCAATGACACTTATAAACACCTCAACTCGAAAATGATGAATATTTGACACTTATGGTTGCTTACTTCTGAACATCCTTCTACCGGGGGCCTCATAATTGTCATCCATATTTGGAATATCAATGACATGTTTCAAGCAAAAAAAGAGACCTTCATCATAAAAGAATCCCATCCCTCGTTTCTCAACTCTAGCAAATTAGCCTTGGTTACATTAACCATGGCCATTGCGTTAACAATATCTTGATCATGTTTTTGTAAAGCAACATTCAACTCATTTGTAATGGCAAATATAGCAACCATCAAGTGTGCCACAAAGACAAAATCAAAAGTCATCAACCATTGATTTATACTTCTTGCTCTATTATAATCATCGGCATAACCTCTCTTTTGAGCATCTTTAGCAATCTCATCAAGTGAGCCAAGTATTGTAGCAAACAAATCAAGCACATTTACAATTGTTGTAAAGTGGTACCCCAACGAGTGTCCCTAGGTCTACCTAACATCTTTTCTTGATTTAAACCCCTCCCAGTTTCAATTTCACCTAAGGACAATTCATCAACAAATACTTGAGCTTGTTTTTCACGAAGAAATTCTTTCCTCTTTGGTGAGCATCCCACAAAATTACACCTACGTGCAAGCATGTCACTAAAGAGCCAAGCACAATCGGGATTCTTTCTAGCAAGTGCAACTTAGGTTAATTGAAGTTGATGAGCAAAGCAATGTACAAAGTATGCTTGTTTACATTCTTTCTCTATTAAAGTCTTAAGGCTATTAAGTGAACCTGACATACTATTTGCCCCATCATAACCCTGACCCCTTACTTGAGAAAAAGACAAAGAATTCTCCATTAGTAATGACTCAATAACAGGTTTAAGAGTTAATGAAGTTGTATCCCCAACATGCACAACACCAAGGAAACACTCACACACTTGTCCTTTATTATTTACATATCTCAAACAAATAGCCAATTGTTCCTTATCAGAAACGTCAGCTGACTCATCAGCAAGAATAGCAAAGAAACCACCATTCTTCAAGTATTAATTTAGTAGTCTCTTTTGCACATGCATTTATGACATCTCTTTGGATATCTGGTGATGTAAGTTGACAATTAAGAGGGGCCTTTTTGAAACAAACTTTCTCATATTCAAGATCATGGATGGAAAGAAGAGTTAATAGTCTAAGAAAGTTACCTCTATTAAATGATGTTTTTTTTTTCATCATGACCACGAAAAGGCAATCCTCCCTCTAAACAATATCTGATAGAAGTAATCGATGCTTCTAATCGCTTCCTATAAGCACTCATAGATTCTTTTGTTTGTTGAGAGAAAGCGGTGGTAATGCTTGACTTTTGATTCTTGAATAATTCCATGAGCAACAACAGCATTGTTATGAGCACTCATGTGTTTACTTACACGATTTTTAATTATGTCTAACCTATTCCAAGATCAGAAACCACCGTTGACAAATGCATCACTTCCACCAACATTATCTTCCTTGAATAAGTAACAAATGAAACAATAGGCAGCATCATTTTCCACACTATATTTAAGCCAAGAACTCCAATTTTTAAACCAATTGACACAAAATCGATGCATTTTTGGACCAATTGGTCTTTGAGGAAAAACATGTTGTTTGGGTTGACAAGGCCCTTTTTCAATGTAAATTCTCCTCACTTCGCTCCTATCATCATAGTGGAAATCACTCATTTTTCTCCTCCTCCCCGGGTCATGAGGAAGATTGGCAAGATCATTATCACTTAACCTTACGCCATAAGCTGATGCATTAGGAGGACAAGATTGTTCACCTTCATTCTAAGGTAAGTTATCAGTGGAGTTTTGAGGGCCTTGAGGGGAGTTGTGAGTGGAAATTTGAGGTGAATTGTGTGTGGGAGAGGAATGTTGTTCACTAGCATAATGTGGAGGAGGAATTTGTTCGTTTGGAGAAGAATTTTGTTGAGTAGTAAGATTTTTTTATTGAAGAAAGTAGCAATATTTTGCATTTTGTTGGGAGTATGTTTTCTCTTCATCCTGTAAATCAATCATGAAATACTCAATTAAATTAAATTTGAACAAGTACACCCTAATCTTGTAAACAAAGTTGAACGCATGAACAAAGCAAGTAAACAATTGATTTAACTAATCTAAACAAAAACTGATCAACAAATGATACTAATCTCAAAAAATTAATCTGAAATTAGCTAAACTAATCACTGAAATTAGCTAAATTTATCTGAAATTAGCTAAACTAAAATATCTAATTCAACAAGAAAAATAAAACTAATTTAGTTAAAATTACACATTTAAACATAAATCTAAAATCAAACATGTTTTTATAAGATCTAAAAGTAATTGAAACAAAACTCTAACATTTAAACATAATCTAAAATCAAATATTTAAATAATTAAATCATTAAACATAATCTAAAATCAAACTAATTGAATAATTGATTACCTTGAATCCTTGATTCCTTGAAGGCTTGAATTGATTAACAACTCACTTAGTCACCAACTACGGCAGGATCTCCGGCGAGCAACTCAGTAGGATCTTCGGCCTCCGTGCTCAACGCGGCGACGCCTCGACTGCTCCTTCCTTCGTCCCGATTTGCGAGTGCGACGGTGCGAGACTGCGAGTGGTGCCGTGACTTAAGTCTTGAGATTTGAGAAGGTTAAAAAAGGTTCAATAAAGTGATTTGCAAAGCAGCGAAGGACGAAGGTGAGAAAGAAGAGAAGAAGAAGAAGTCAAGAAGATACCTGAGAAGAAGAAAAGATGCCGTCGGTGTCGCCTGAGATTCTGAGAGACTGAGAAGATATCGATCGCCGACTCGCCATCGGTGTCGCTTACTCGCCTGAGAAAGTGAGAAGAAGAAGATGAGAGAGAGAGAGAGAGGAAAGGGGAGAACTAGCGGAAAATTTTCTAAAAGTAACGCCCTATTTGTATCAGGCCTTTGAAGATTTAGTTACAAATATTATATGTGTACCGGTCAAATTGGTAAGGCGTTACATAAACTTAGTTATTTTAACCACTCTTGCACTATTTATATCGGGCTTATTGTTTGGCTGTTACAATTAAGAGTTTTTGTATCGGGCATACTTTTTACGCGTTACAATTACTGAACTATTTGCTACACCATATACATATACTATTTGTATCGTTTGTTTTTATGAGGGTTACTAAAAATGAATATTTTTAACTAATTGTGAAATTGCCCGTTACATTTTGAATTTATTATAAACCCTAATAAAACAGTACACATGCAATTCAATTCCTTCCCGCGGCTATCTTCTTCAATCTCAACTATCTTAGCTTCTTTCAAAAACCACCACTATCTTCCAATTTCTCCCAATTTCGTCTCCTCCAACAACCACCACCACTACCTTCGTCTTCTCCCACTATCTTATCTTGACCACTGCACCACCACTATCTTCTCTTAATTTGTTGCAAATTCCACCTACATAACTGCATTTTTTGCTCCTTAAATTTGTCGCAAATTGCACGACCTTCACGCAAATTGCACGACCTTCACGCAATTGGGTCATCTTCTTTGCTAGCGCAATTTTCTGGTAATTTGTTGTTACTTTTCTTCTTCTTTGCTGTATTTCGTGCGTCTATGTTTGTTTGAATTTCGTGCTTTTTGTTTGCTGAATATGGAGTATAACTCAAAAAGGGGTGAAGGTCTGTTCTGCAAAAAAGACAACTAGCCCTTTATTGTTAACTGATTCAGAGATAAGGTTAAAGGTTTTTGTTCCTCTTCAATGATTTTGTTTTCACCAGGGGATTAGCCCTTAAAATCTTCAAAAAAAAAAAAAAACCTTCAACAACAATGGCGTCAACAACAGATCTAGTGAAACAAGCTAAAGAAGCATTCATTGATGATCAATTTGAATTAGCCCTTCAACTTTACTCCAAAGCCATTGATTTAAACCCTAATCATCCTGAACTCTTCGTTGATCGTGCGCAAGCCAATATTAAACTCTCTAATTTCACTGGTTTTCTTCTTTTTCTTTATTATTTATTGTTTCTCCTTTTTTTTTGTTCGATTTATGATTTTTATTTATTCGTTAATTGATGATATGCAATTATGTATGCTAGACTGCTAGTATTTTGTGAAGTTTATGCTTCTTCTCGATATTATGAAAGTTAACGATTTTATCGTTTCATTTTTTGAGTAGTTGTTGTTTGTAGGATTGATAGAGAATTATTTTTCCCCCCTAAATTGTTTTGACATAATTTCATCAGATTTTTCTTTAATATTACCTTGTCAGTTGTTGTAGTCTGCGATCCTGGTTGTGTCCGGTTATATATATTTGTGTTTTCATCTCATGATCTATGTTGATAAGATAATACTACCGTTTTCATGCTTTTTAGTTCCATTTTAATTAATGGTGAGATGCATTTTGGTGTTCGTGGAAATTTGCCTAGTATCTCTTTCTTTAAGTTTTAAGTTTTTGAGTCTAAAGGTAAAGCCTGATAAATCTGTTCGCCATTCTTGTACAAAATACGTATGAATTTCTTTTTTGTTTTTTGATGATTGAAGTTGGTTTGATTGTTTTTGTTTGTTTTGAATGCCTAATTTTAATTTTTGTGGTGAATTTTTTTAATTTTTCCGGTTTTGTTCTGGTTAAAGGTTTTTGTTCTGGTTTTGGTAATACAAAAAAGGACTCTTCATTCAGCATGGCTTCTGCCAATGCTTCCATCTAACTGAGAACATTCCCCTGTAGGTGCCTTTTTACATCCCACAGGTTTAGCTGATCATCCTTTTTACATCCCACAGGTTTGGCTGATCACCTTTTTACATCCTTCTTCCCACAGGTCTAGATTAGGCAATTCTTCAACAAAGATTGCCAATGCTCAAACCTCAGCACTTGCTGCGCTAAAATGTGTACTATGTTGTTCTTAGGATACTATTCTTTGATATTGAGCATGCTGTAGTATTGTGTGGTTGAAAGCATGTTTTGTACTATGTTTCTTATCTTCTTTCATGCTTTTAAATATGGAGTCAAAACTCAAAATCCCAGTAACTAAAAATACCAGAAAAACCAAAAGCACAAACTCAAACTGAAAAATAAAATAAAAAATGTGGAGATTATGTTGATTTGCAAGAACATCAATTTTAACCTCCAATACTAAACGATTATCCAATGTTGATTCTTCCACCATTTCCCCTTTTTCTCCTTCAGAGTCTACTTCCATTCGATTCCTTGATTTTTGTCAGGTTTTTTTCTTGTTTTTTAATTTGTGGATTAATCTAATTATTGCAATTTTTGAAATTATTTGATGTTTAATGTGTGATTTTTTCAGTTGGGAAACAAAGAAGCAANTTGTGTGATTTTTTCAGTTGGGAAACAAAGAAGCAATTGAGAAAGAACGTGCTCCACTGCATGTATCTCTAATTTTTCTGTATTTTTTTTTATATTTTCTTGTGTTTATTTTTTTTTTTTGTAATTTTCAATTCCTAAATCAGTAATTTCTAAATTGGCGATTAAAATCAGTAATTTCTGTTGTTTTTAGGCGATTAATTTGGATTTTGAATTGGGTTTTGTTGTTTAATTTGAGTAATAAAATAAGTAATTTTTGAGTAATTGGGTTCTAATTTTGAGAGCAAATTTGATTTTTATTAGTCATTGTATTAACTTCAATGTGTTGATTTGTAAATTTTTATTCTCCACAAAACTGCTAGCAAACCAAAACAGCAACTAGACAGCACACCAGATCAAACATGAACTACACCAAAGCAACTCTGAAACCAGGGAAGAATCAAACTAACAGCAACCACAGCATCCCACAAAACCAGCCAACCACAACCCTAAAAAAACTGATAAAAAAAACAAAGCACAGAAACCTGAATTCCTGCACAAACCAAAAAACAGCAGCAGCAACAGCCTGCATAATCCTGCAACCTACACCAACACCCCACAAAAAACAGCCCTGCATTGTTGCAACAACAGCAATAGCCTTTCTACAGCCTGCACAACCACCCCAAAACACCAGCACTGCACTAAACAAAACATGACCAAACAAGCCAAGAAAAGCAAAGAAACAGCAAACACAAATCCAGAAAACAACCTATGCAAACTTAGGATCAGAAAACAGCATAAACACCACCACAGGTTCAGCACAAACTGCTTCAAACCAAACCTGCACCACTGACAGAACTAGAAACTTGAGCCGCATATTGTAGACCAAGCAACCATTGCCTATCAGTACAAAGGAAACTGCCAACCTGCAGTCCTTGCAACCTCATAATAACACTATTCTGCACTGCCTTACACACTCTATTAACTGTCCACTGCTCCCCTCCCCAAAACTTGGTGTTCCTTGCCTTCAAAATATAATACACCAATGAACTCATTTTTCAATCTACTTTTAACTGTTCATTTAGTTTCAGTTGCATGTGTTTCAATTTTGTTCAATTAATACAGCTTCTTTTGGATTACAAATTTCGATTTCAATTAGTATCAGCTGCAAGTCTTTTGTTGTGATTGTCTTAGTTAAGTATGTAACTAGCTGATAGGTTTATGGCACATAAGAAGAATGATGAAATCAAATGTTTATATGACGTAAACCTAGCTTAGTGAGAGTCTGAGAGAGAATCAGAATATAACTGACAAAAAAAAATGCTTATTTAGTGGACTAAATTGCAATCCATTTCCATAATTCAAACCTCAAACTAAGTCTAATTCTAACGCAGTCATACGTAAATTTTGGACTGATACATTTTGCTTGCTTTCATTTATGTAATTAGTTGATTTCTGCATTTTAGTTGATACCGTAGGTGTAATAGCAGGACTTGAGTATAATTTGGTAGTTAGCTAGTCTAGGCTAAGTGAATGATTTCTTGGTAATTTTGTTAATGAGAAGATTGGAGAATTTGAATAGTTTTATTACACTTAACAATATAAATTTTGACTCATTTTGAAGTTCAACATATGCATACTCACATATTACTAATAATTCTACCCAGTTTTCATGATTTAACTCTCAAAGATGATAACACTAAGTAAGCATGGCTTGTATCAAGAAATTCCATGAAACTTTAATCTATAAAAGCAGATGTTAAATTTGATATTTGGGTAAAGTAGCAGAAAGTTAGGCTGAGATCGGAACAATTAATTAAAATTATTGAGGTTTAGGACTTGAAAATAAGTAGGTGAGCTAATTCAGCTATTGTTATATATATACTCTGATTTTTTGCCATAATAAGAAAATTAGGGCATGTATTTGCTGCTGTTTTGTCCTATATTCTACACTTGCTGTATGTTCTATTCTTCCTTTCCTTTCCTTCACCTGTTGTCGGTTCTGTTCTATCCTGAGTCCTGATTTGCTTTGCCTTCCCGCTGCCTATTTTGTTCTATATTACAGTCGTTCAATTTATTTATATGCTTTGTAACTATTCAAGTGAACTCATTTTTCGATCTACTTTTAACTGTTCATTTAGTTTCAGTTGCAACAAGTAGGTTTTGTTTAATTTGAGTAATTTTTTTTGTTTGTTGGGTTAATTTATGAAATTTCTCATGAATAGGTATTTTGTCAATACGTAGTTAAAAGGTTGTGATATACCACAATCTCTTTGTTCTTTCTATGCAGTATACGGATTTGGCAGAAATTGAGAGAGTGCCTTCTGGTTGTGGAGCCTCATATGTCTAGGTTGATTTTGCATTCATTTCCGGATTTTCATATTTGATTGTGTATTGATGAGTTTTACTGGTTTAGTTTTTGAATGTGTCTTATTGCTTTGCAAACCAAGATACCGGCAGAATTTATAGTACACCGTGTGATCATTCATTTGACTATTGTTGCATATCAAAAGGGACTCTTTTTTGTGCTTGGTGAGCATCTATTGTTCTACGGTCAATTATTGATTCTCCTTCATTAAATTTTCGGCTATCATACATTCATACTCTCATATTCGTGGAATTGTAGAAATCTATTTCATTTAGTGTGCTTTATAAGTATGAATTATATAAGAATGCTAAAGTATATGCCTTCTCTTTTGAAACCATCAGTGTAAAAGTGTTTTGCGTGCTTGGTAATATAATAAGAAGGGGAAAGTTATATAATAAGAAGGGGAGAGTTAAAATTTTGAGTGAGTGTGTATGGAAATTTTGACCAACAAACACTAAAATGTTTAAATGAAATCAATGAGGTTCATTGCGTGTGAGCGGAAGCAACAAATTTAGTTGCACAAGGGGTGGCATAAATATAACTAGTAAACACTCATGAACAACAACAATTAAGTTTAGAGTGACCAATTAAATTCGTAATAAAAATACCCAAAAATTGAAAATTCATGAAAACTTCATATAAATTAGATAAAAAGGAAATTATACCTTAGTAGATGATAATAGAGCAAGAAATTTGAAGAAAATTGAAGAAGCAACCCACAAATCAAACCCAAGTTGAATTCAAATTTCAAACCCTAGGTTATGCAATTCATGATTTTTTTCCAAATTTTAACTCCAAGAAGTTGTTTAGAGTAGTGAGAGGAGTGTTGTGTTAAAATTTGAAGTGATTTGGAGTAGTATGGAGTGAGTTATAGTGATTTGAAGTTGAAGGTTTTTGGGGTTTTAATGGTGTGAGAGAGGAAGAAGATGATTGAGAGTTTAGGAAATTAAGAGTAATATTGATAATAAAAGGGTATAATAATAATAATAATAATAATAATAATAATAATAATAATAATAATAATAATAATAATAATAATAATAATAATAATAATAATAATAATAATATAAAGATAATAATAATAAGGGGGGCCGAAAAAAAACATAACACGGGTAGATTATGAGACCACGCGAGGAAAAAGAAAAAAAAATGTGAACGGAAGCCTGCTGGTGTTCCCTGCGCCCGCAGCTAAGTAGGGGTTGCGCCCGCAGGTTCAAGCTGTAGAGAAGGTGTGGACCTTCTGTTTTAAAATGCGGGCGCATAGAAGAGTATGGGTTTTGACTGCTGCGCCCGCAGGTACCCTCTACAGCTCTAGTTTGCTGATTTTTTTCTTTTTCTCCCTAATTAATGAATTAACTTATAAATTATTATTATTAATCAACACTTAAGCACGTTTTAACTCTTAAACTCTCCTTAATTACCTCAATTAAAATTAAACACTTAGACCCTTAGCTAGACTTCATAAAATCAAAGCAAAAGCTAAACTAAGCTAAACTAAACTACGTAAACACACAAAAAACACGCAAAAACATGCAAAAAGAGAAAAGAAGGGATAGAAAGCTCGGGTTGCCTCCCGAGGAGCGCTCTTTTAAGGTCACTAGCTTGACCATGGCTGCATTAGTGATCAAGGTGTCTTGGGATCATCGAGTTGGATGACTTCAACCAAACCGATGACATCTCCTTCATAGTATGGCTTCAACCGTTGACCGTTAACTTTAAATATTTCACCCTTTTCATTTTGAACTTCAATATAGCCAAATTTGCTAACATTTATGACTGTAAAGGGGCCACTCCATCTAGATTTCAGCTTTCCAGGGAATAATCGAAGTCTTAAGTTAAACAATAGAACCTTATCACTGACTTGAAACTCCCTTTTCTTGATTCGTTTATCGTGCCATTTTTTCATCTTTTCTTTATAAATTTTGGCACTATCATATGCTCCTAGCCGAAATTCATCTAATTCATTCAACTGTAGCAACCGTTTTTCACCCGCAAGCTTAGCATCCATGTTTAATTCCTTGATTGCCCAATAAGCTTTGTATTCAAGTTCTACTGGAAGATGGCACGCTTTTCCATAAACTAATCTATATGGGGAAGTGCCAATTGGAGTTTTAAATGCTGTTCTGTATGCCCATAAAGCATCATGAAGCTTGCTACTCCAATCCTTTCTCGATTTCGCAACCGTCTTTTCTAGAATGGACTTGATTTCTCGGTTTGAAACCTCGACTTGACCACTGGTTTGTGGGTGATATGCCAATCCCGTCCTGTGGTAAACACCGTATTTCTCTAGCAGCTTATCCAACCTTTTCTCATGAAAGTGCGTTCCCCCATCACTGATGATAGCTCTAGGGACTCCGAACCTAGGAAAAATAACCTGCTTAAACATTCTTAGAACGGTGTTAGCATCACTATGGGGAGAAGCAATTGCTTCCACCCATTTGGAAACATAATCCACAGCGACCAATATAAAACGATTACCGTTAGAAGAAGGGAATGGACCCATATAATCAATACCCCAAACATCGAAGATTTCAACTTCTAAAATACCTGTTTGAGGCATTTCATGCCTTTTTGAGATATTACCTGTCCGTTGGCACGAATCACAAGACATGACAAACACTACAAGATAACAGCTAGTTTGCGACGGACAAATTCCGTCGCAAACTTAGCACATTCCGTCGCAAAATCCAATTTGCGACGGAATTCCGTCGCAAAACGTCCGTCGCTAAATTTTTTGTCGCAAATTTCTAAATTTGCGACGGAACTATTGAAGTTTGCGACGGAAAATTCCGTCGCAAATTTGCAACTGAAAACTAGTAGAAAAACAGTTTATTAGTATCGTTTTTTATGACCTATTTGTATCGTTCTTGTAAACGATACAAATAGACAGTCTATAAGTATCGTTTTTTTTTTACAAAAACGATACTAATAGTGGTTTTTTAAATATAAAAAATAGCTATTAGTATCGTTTGTTTTTAAAAAACGATACTAATAGCTATTTTTGAAAAGAAAAAAAAATAAAATCACAATTGTAATGCAGGAATAATACTAATAACCAAAAATTAAAATTATTATAACAAATACTATATTAAGGTAGCTCATAAAACAGCTCCAAAAACTATACATCAAACAAACAAAATAAAACTCAGCAAACTATGCATATTGACGCAAGCCCGTCACGAACAGGTTTGTGTTCCTATACATAACAATTCCACTCTTTCCCTTTCTTATCTCTTGCAGATGTGTTCTATTGCTTATTGAGGCAAGCCCGTCAAATATTACATACCTCACGAACAATTTGCTTTACTGACTTGTGGAAGAGAGTAACCAAATGTACAGGTTTCTTTTCAGAATTATCAGCAAGAAAATCTTCATCATCATCATCTTCCAATGCAGCACGAGGTATAGACAGAAGAATTTTCTACGTGATAAATCTTATTTAGCGTTGAATATAGACAAGTATTGCAACCATATGTTGCCAACACTAGCACCGAGGTTTTATATCAGCCAAGAACATTTGAAATATCTCAAACCAGTGAGCAATTCAGCTTCAAAATGGTTAGGTGTCAACATTAATGCAACAAGGACAACCTAGCCAACAAAGAGCCACGAACATACAGACAAAATATTAATTAAGATTATAAACAAGAAAAGGTAGGGAAAGACATTGATGATATATTATGTCACTAAGGAAGAAAACTATAATCCAAATTTACCAGTTCAAAAAGATACTACTGCCCAAAAATTTATAGTATTATTGGACAAGCATTTGCCTTATATGCAATATTTTTTGGTTTTTGTTAACAGCAAAGGAAGTTGCCTCTAGTAAAACTAAGTAGACGACTGAGTAGTGTATTAGTGTAGATGGAGGAAAAGCCCAGTGGAAAACATCACATATAAGAAGCCATGTACTCAATAATTTATAATTGATTCAGATGTAAGTTTAGCTAGTTTGTTTTACAGTTATGATGAAGTCCACAAAACAATGGTTCAATAATCATTCAAAAATACCCTTGGATTAGCCAAATTTTCTAGAGAAAAGCAACATGACTGCCACCACAATTTCTTGCAACTGGCAAGTTCAGAGGCAAGGCAAGTTTTACAAATTTGACTCCATACATTTGGTATTGAGATAAGATCCTAATACAGGATCAACAATGATACTGGCGTAATCAATGACTAATCAATAAGCCCCATCTCAAAGGGGGAAGCACCCTATGAAGAAAACCTTTCAGTCATTATGCAGCTCTAGCATAAGAAATAGTACACAGATGAAGTCCATGGATCCTTAAGATTTTGGCAGACAAGGCAAGCTTGGAATTGACACAGGTATAAACTAAACAAAATTCTGGCCTTTGACATAATGTACATATTGACAATGAAACACAAACCTTTTCCCTATATACTGACACCAAATCTTCAGGGACATAAAGCTTTCCTTCATCACCCATAACTGGATCACAGACTGAAAAATGACAGGAATATCAGGATGAGCAGATGAAAAACAACACTGATCATAAATTCATAAACATTCACATAACCCAAAAGATTAAATGTAAAAAGACCAAAAGAATCAATACACAACTCACAACACACAATTTAAGTTCATTGTTCAATTCAGAACACTGCAATCTCAATTCACAAAGCAAAACCACCAACTCATAACCGGCGAAAACGGCGAATTGCACCCTAAACTATACAGCATCAATTAACCAACACCTCATTCATGATCTCAAATTAATCCAGCTGTTCAAATCATATGACAATAAACATAAAAACACAATTCAATTCCATTCACAAATCATATAACACGATTCTATTTCACGCTTAGTTCAGAAAAAAAACAAAACAAAACAAAACATACCAACATTGAAGTAAAGGTGCAACATCAATACATACAATATACAACATCAATCAATCAATTAGCCTAGAAAATTCAATTGAAGAAACAAAAACAATTGAAGAAACTTCAATTACTGCAAAAACAATTAAAAATTACAGAAATTAAAACAAAAAACCAAAATCATTTTAAAAATTAAAAAATTTTAAATTAAAAATTACAGAAATTAAAAATTACACCAATTTGAAGATCGGGAGGTAACACTCCTCAAACTACATAATTAGCATAATCAGCAAACCATGGAGTGTTAGAAATCACAGCCAAAAGATGGTCATCAGGAAAAGAGTCATCAATAGGAGTTGAAATCTCTCCATCTTCATATCAAATCCTAGATAGGTGGTCTGCAACCACATTCTCTACACCTTTCTTGTCACGGATTTCGAGATCGAATTCTTGAAGGAGCAAAATCCACCTAATAAGCCTCGGTTTTGCTTCTTTCTTGCCAAGTAAGTACTTTAAAGCTGCATGGTCAGTGTAAATAATAACTTTCGAACCTATAAGATAAGAGCGAAATTTCTCGAGAGCATACACTATAGCAAGCAGTTCTTTTTCAGTTGTTGCATAGTTAATTTGAGCTGGATCTAAAGTCTTACTAGCATAGTAAATAGCATGCAAAATCTTGTCTTTCCTCTGACCTAACACAGCACCTACAACATAGTCACTAGCATCACACATAATTTCAAAAGGTAATTCCTAATCGGGTGATTGAATGATTGGTGTTGAGATTAGTGCTTGTTTGATCAAATTAAAAGATTCAAGGCATTCATCGGTGAAATTAAACTCGACATCTTTTAATAGCAATTGTGTTAAGGGTTTAGCAATTTTAGAGAAGCTTTGATGAATCTACGGTAAAACCCTGCATGACCTAGAAAGCTTCTAACACTTTTACACTTACTGGTGGAGGTAATTGTTCAATAACTTGGATTTTAGCTTTATCTACTTCAATACCTCTTTCAGAGATTAGACGTCCTAGGACAATCCCTTCCGTCACCATAAAGTGACACTTCTCCCAATTGAGGACCAAATTCACCTGTTCACATCTTTTAAGCACTTTAGTTAGGTTAGCCAAACATGAATCAAAATCAGTACCATAGACACTAAAATCATCCATGAAGACTTCCATGCTAGACTCTATGAACTCAGAAAATATAGCCATCATACATCTTTGAAAGGTAGCAGGTGCATTACATAGACCAAAAGGCATTCTACGGTAAGCAAAAGTGCCATAGGGGCATGTAAATGTAGTTTTGGATTGATCATCAGGATGGATAGGTATTTGAAAGAATCCAGAATAACCATCTAGATAACAAAAATATTTATTAGTTGCTAGCTTTTCTAACATTTGACCAATAAAAGGTAGAGGGAAGTGATCCTTTTTGGTGGCAACATTTAATTTCTGGTAATCAATGCACAGTCGCCAGCCTGTAACAACCCTAGTGGGGATAAGTTCATTTTTATCATTTCGCACAACAGTTGTTCCCCCCTTCTTAGGGACTACCTGCACTGGACTTACCCATTGAGAATCTGGCACAGCATAAATGATACCTGCATCAAGAAGTTTGAGAACCTCTTTCTTCACCACTTCCTGCATGTTAGGGTTAAGTCTCCTTTGTCCCTGTATACAAGGCTTATGGCCATCTTCTAGATGAATCCTATGCATGCAAAAATCAGGACTTATTCCAGTTAGATCATCAAGTGTATAACCAATAGCCTTTTTGTGAGTTTTAAGTACAGCAAGCAACTTTTCAAGTTGACTATTGGTAAGTTTAGAACTAACTATGACTGGATATAACTCAGCATCATCTAGAAAAGCATATTTTAAATTAGGGGGAAGGGGTTTCATTTCGGGCTGTATTACCTCTTTGATGACATATGATTGCTGAGGCAATGATTGATACCTTTAGCTCTCCTCTAAAGTCATCTTCTCATTGTTAAATTCGTGGCCTATAGCATCAATTTCCGAATCTCCTTCACCTGCATTAGCATCCAAACACAAAATGGCCTCTAGGGGATCCTTTGTGAGGGATCGAGGCATGTCATCCAAAACAATTTCACCAATAATATCGATCCTATAACATGACTGCTCTATCATGGGGTTTTTCATTGCATTATTAAGATTAAATGTCACTTTATCATCCCCTACAGAAAGGGTTAAACTTCCGTTTTTAACATCAATGACTCACCTGCAGTATGTAGGAAAGGTCTACCTAGAATGATGGGGATATGAGCATCCTCATCAATATCAAGGACAACAAAGTCAACCAGGAATGATTTCCTACTCTAACAGGTACATCCTCTAAAACACCCTTAGGGTATTTTACAGTTCTACCTGCCATCTGCAAAGTAACAATAGTAAATTTAAGTTCTCCCATGTCAAGCTTCTTACAAATTGATAAGGGCATCACACTTACAATAGCTCCCAAATCACATAGAGCCTTATTAATAAATAGAGGACCTATATTACATGGAATTGAAAAACTGCCTGGATCCTTCAACTTAGGAGGAGATTTATTTTAAAGGATTGCACTGCACTCCTCGGTGAGTGCAACTGTCTCTGTTACATTCAACTCACGTTTCCTGCTCAAAATATCTTTCAAAAATTTAGTATAAGTAGGCACTTGAGTAATTAAATCAGTAAAAGGCACAGTAACTTGCAAATTTTTAACTATGTCAAGGAATTTACAAAAGTGATTATCATTCTTACTCCTGGTTACCCTGTTTGGAAAGGGTAACGGCACCTTTGAGGGAGGAATCGTATCAGTAACTGAATCTGTTGATGGAGCTTGCTTCTTTGATGCTTCCTTCTCCTTTTCTGCAGCTGCTTCCTCAAGGTCTTCAATAACAACCGAACTAGTCTTCTGTGTTCCATCTGCAGCCTTGTTAGCATCATCATCAGGCATTCTAGGACCTTCATAGTAAGTACCGCTCCTTGTTGCAATGGAATTGCAATGATCACGAGGTGGATTGCTTGATGAAGCATTTGATGGAGCAGGTTGAGGAGGAAGTTGGCCTTGTTGCCTTTGTGCTGATGATTGAGCAATTTGTGCTACTTGAGTCTCCAATTGTCGATTGTGGGCCTGCATAGCTTCCATGGCTTTCTGCATCTGCATCATCATATTCTTCAGTTCTGAAAAGTCATTGCTAGATGGCTGTGGAGGTGCTGGGAGTGGTGCTGGAGGTGGTGGTCTACTGAAACCCGGTGGTTGAGGTGGATCAAACCATTGAATCTGCTGTTGTTGCTGTGGTACAAAATGTGGCTGTTGCTGCTGATTTTCAACATTGCTAGTATTCTTGTAGGAGAAGTATGGATGATCTTTCCAACCAGGATTGTAGGTGTTGGAAAATGGGTTATTCTTGTAAGCTTGAAATGCACATACTTGCTCCATAGAACTATGACATGCTTGCATACCATGCCCAAAAGAACCACATAAATCACAAAAGACATCTGTAGCTCCCGAATGTGCGGCCATTGCAGCTACTGTCATTGGATTGGAGGATGGTGTGTTGATTTTGTCTAACTTCTCATGAATTACATTGATTTATGAAGCCAAACTCTCATATTTTTCATCTATCACATGCTTTCCTCCTCTTTTAGCATGTCCTCTAGGATTACCAAATTGAGAATTATGAATAGCAATCTCCTGAATTAAATCACAAGCAGCATTGACTTCTTGGTTCATAAATCGACCACTAGCAGCAGAATCAAGCAAAGTTCTACTCTCATTACCTAAGCCATTATAGAATGATTGCACTAAAAGCCACTTCTCAAGTCCATGATGAGGGCACATTCTCAACAAATCCTTAAATCTGTCCCATGCATCATAAAGGGTTTCATCGTTTCTTGGTTAAAATTCGTGATTTGACTCCTAAGTTGTGCAGTTCTCTCCGGAGGATAGTACTTCCTTTGAAAAGCAAGAGCCAAGTCATCCCAACTATTAATAGTATCCATGTTTAGACCATTCAACCAAGATCGAGCTTTCTCCTTTAATGAAAATGGAAACATCGTACGTCGTATGTAATCTTGAGATACACCAGCTTGCTTGATTGTATTGCAGTACTGAATGAAGTTATTCAAATGTAAGTTCGGATCTTCTTTCATTGTGCCTGCAAACTGATTTCTTTCAACCATGTTCACCAAAGCTGGCTTCAATTCGAAATTCAGGGCCTCCATATCAGGAACTCGGTATCCACATCCCACTGTTGCAGAACTCGGCTGAGAATAGTCTTTTAAGGACCTTGCTTGTGGTGGTGGCGGCAGTGGTGCATCATCCCATGGTGGGTTATTCTCGTTGAACTGTGATCCTGACATCTTTTCTTCTTTATCAGAACTATCGGAAATGTTCAAATCAGCAAATAATTGTGTCAAATCAACAATTGTTTGTTCGGAAAGAATGCTTCTTCGTGATCTCCACTTCCTTCTACGACTCCTCTTATGCAACGATCTTTCCGGTTCAGGATCAATCCAAACCGGCATACAACCTAATACCTGCACACAATCGAAACTCGAAACCGAAATGAAAACTACCTCAAAGAACGTGAAGGCTCCTTGAGGTGAAGAAATAAAACTGAAAATAGAAATAAAAGAACACTTTAAACCCGACTAATAGAATTAAAAATTGCCTCCCCGGCAACGGCGCCAAAATTTGAACAGGTTGTCGCACACCTCTCAAAAATAACCGAACAACACTAACTAATATAGCTAGGGAAGTAGGGATCGAATCCTCAGGGAAGCTATTAAATTCTACTAGCTCTAAAAAGCCTAAAGCGTGTAATGGGCCTCGGTGGAAATTTCGGTAAATGGTTTCTAAAACTAAGAAGACTAAGAATTGAAACTAAAGAAATGACGGGAAAAATTACGATTAAACTCTATTAATGAAAACCTAGGGCTATCGGTTCACTATGATCAATCAACAAACTCAATTAACGCTCACTAATCAATTCATTGGCATTCATTGAACTAGGGCTCACTAATTCTCTCGAACTTAGACTCCCTCAAAACTCCTTTACCGGCTCTCGCTCGCATAAATTCGTTTTTGCCTATTATTCAGTGGTCTAANCGTTTTTACCTATTATTCAGTGGTCTAATTGTGGTAATCTTACCTCTCGGCCTCGATTTCAACAATAACCTAACTTACAACTAAATCTGGCCACAATTTAATTGCAATCGCTAGAAATCAATAATAGGAATTCAATTTGAAGCCAAGANGCTAGAAATCAATAATAGGAATCCAATTAGAAGCCAAGAACTAATTAGAAAAACTTAATTTAAATTCAAGTCATGATCATAGATCCCCTAACCCTAGAGAAAACGACTACTCACTCATAATTAAGGGAACAAAATAATCAGCAAATAATTGTGTCAAATCAACCAGTGTTCGTTCGGAAAGAATGCTTNAAGAATTTAATTAAAACTAAATTAATTACTAATAAAACTAAATTAAAAACAAAAACAACAAAACTAATTAATCTAGACTAGAAACTAAGAAATTAAAGAGAAACATGAAATTAAAAGGATTGAAAAGCATAAGGAAAGAAATTACCAAAATATAGATTGAATTGCATTGATTGAAAGCTTGAATTCATGAACAAAGTAATTAATCCTAAAATTCTAGAGAGAAAAAGAAATTTTGGAATCCTAAGTCTAAAAATATGATAAAAACTAGGTAGGTTCGTGCCCCCTTTACATTCTATATATATAGTAATTTGGGTTTTATTTTTAATAAAACCCACGAAGCAAAACCGCGTGGAAAAATCAATCGGGGCGAGAAAATGAAGACCTGCGCCCGCATAGAAGAACGTCCTGCGCCCGCAGCCTTCACGGTTTGGGACTTCTTGGCTCTCTGATCTATGATGGGGGCGCATAGGTCAAGGGAGCTTTTAAAGGCTGTGCCCGCATGGAATTTGCACGCCCATATTTTAACGATCTTTCTTATTTTTCGCTCGATTCTTCGAATCTCGTTCGTAACTTCTCGTAACTTGGCACGCATCCCGAGGCAAGCACATTTTGGCTCGTTTTAGCCTCCAATGACTTCATAACTCTCTATTACGCTCCTATAACATATAAACAAAACCGAAAACCACGCGTAATAACCGAAAAAGTATAAAATAACCGCAAAAGGCTCTAAAAGTCAACTAAAGAAGCTAAGGCCATTCCAAAACATAACTTAACATCGAGATACGATATTTAATCAAAACAAAGCCATAAACTTAACTATTTAGCACAAGAATCAACCGAAAATGAGGGAAAAACACAACATAAAACATGTATATCAAATATGTAGCAAGGTGCTGGATCCTATAGAGCTTGATACTCTCGAAAAGGACATCATTGTAACCCTTTACGAATTTGAGATGTGTTTTCCACCTTCATTTTTTGATATAATGGTTCACTTGATTTTACATCTTGTTCGTGAGGTTAAAGAATGCGGTCCTGTCTTCTTGCGTTGGATGTACCCATTTGAGAGATTCATGGGATCCTTACAAGACAAAGCAAGGAATCCAGCAAAACCAGAAGGTAGTATCATCAAAAACTACACGGCAGAGGAGGCCTCAAATTTTTGTGCAACATTTTTGGGTATGGCTCAGGAGATTGGAGTAGGCAAATCTCGTCATCAGGGTAGACTACAAGGGCATGGAACGGTTGGTCATAAGATGATACGCCCTCCACCTCATAGATTTCCAAAGGCGCATTTTTGTGTTTTGCAACATCTTTCTGAAGTTCACCCTTACATAGAGAAACATATCTTCCAATTGAAGCGTCAAAACCCTAGGTTTACCCCTTATCAGGTAACGCAAGAGCATAATCGTCATTTTGTCGAATGGTTTCAGAAGCAAGTTAACATTGAATTAAAGCAAGCAAATAATAACGTGTCCGAGACAATTTAATGGTTGGCAAGGGGTCCTCAGTCACTTGTTACTTCCTTCGATGGATATGATATCAATGGATTTTCCTTCTACACCAAACGACAAGGGTGCATTCCAAAATAGTGGTGTCACGGTTGTTGCCTCTTCTACTGAATACTCGAGTGCAAAGGATATTAATCCTGTTGATGCTACCCAATCATATTATGGGGTCATTGATGACATATTGGAGCTGGATTATATTGAATTCAAAATTCCTATTTTTAGATGCAAGTGGGTGGATAACCGTCGTGGTTGCAAGGTTAATGAAGATGGTATGACTATGGTGGACTCCACTCATTTCAATGAAACTCAAGAGCCGTTCATTTTGGCCACCAAAGCAAAGCAAGTCTTCTATGTGGTCGACAATGTAGAACACCATTGGCGAGTAGTTGTACAAGGGAAAAGATGTATTGTCAGAGTTGAAGATGTGGTTGACGAGGACGACTATGATAAATTTGATGACATCCCACCTATATCAACTGGTCTTCGCCCCTTAGGAGACGGTGATGATATTGTTGATGATAATGACTTCAACATTGAAGATGGGATTTATGTTGACCTGTAATACTGCAGTTTGTGATTAGGTGACTGTGGAAGTGGGACTGCCTTGTTGTTTGGTTGTTTAGGTTTTGTTGGTGTTGTGCTGGTGTCAAATTGTTGATGCTGCTTGGTTGTTTGTAGTATTGATAAAGTTGGTCCTTGTAGTGGTTTGGTGTGTTTTGTTTGCTTTTGTATTTAGATAGGTTTTCTTTTGGCTAGCCTTTGTGAATGGTTGAGTCAACCAACAAAGGCTAGGCCTTAGTTTGTATTTGGTTGTTTCTTTTCATTAATAAAATGCTTGCTTTGCACCAAAATATATATATATATATATAGATATATTTTGTATTGATTTGCATTGTTTTTTTTAACACTTTAAAAATTAAAAAATTTGTAGGTTGAGAAGCTAAAAATGGATGGAGATGAAAATGGTTCAAGGGAAGAGCAAGGAGAAGGTGATGGAAGTACGGTCTCAAAGAATAAAAACGACAAAAGAAAAGGAAGAGGTCCAGCGAAGAATCTCCAACCAAAGAGGCCAATGACACTTGAGTTTGACGAATTTGACATGCCATCTGGTGAATGGACAAAGGAATACGACCAACAAATTGGCCAGTGTGCTATGAAGCTGGACATCAATATCAGAGGATGGGATGGTGAAGATGAAGATCAAAGGGAGAGCATGTGGGAGGAGACGCAGGTAGGTAACTTAGTGAACAATAGTTCATGAAAATAGTTGTATTCATCAATCAATAATGAATTCTACTAACAATGTAATTGAATGTTGTAGAAATTGTTCCATATAGAAAATGATCCAAAAGGTAGAAGGAAGAAAAATTTTCTAAGCGCTGTAGCAAGTCGGTTCCGACACAACAAATCTTGGTTGGTGTCACGATTTGTGGACAGAAGTACAACACCACCAGCAGGCTCTCCTAATGCAGATAAAGCGCCATGGGAATTATATGAGGGATACATCACCGAGGATCAGTGGAAAACCTTCGTAGTTTATGTCACTTCAGAAGAGTTTAAGGTAAATTAATGAATCTTATAGAAATGAAATTTCAGAAGTGAAATTCAGAACTGAAATCAAACATGAAATTTCAAAACTGTAATCAGAAATGAAATTCAGAGCTGAAATCAGAATTGAATTTCAGAACTTCGAGCTGAAATCGGAACTCAAATTCAGTAGAACTTAAACCTGAAATCAGAACTGTAATTCAGAGCTAAAATTCAGAACTGAAATTTCAGAACTGAATTTCAGAACTTGGAGCTGAAATCGAAACTCAAATACAGTAGAACTTAGACCTGAAATTAGAATTGAAATTCAGAGCTAAAATTCAGAACTGAATTTCAGAACTGAAACCAGAACTGAAATCAAAAAGGAAAAATTCATAAAAATAATCCCAACTATGGGCGTTCATCTAATAAAAGACCGAACTTTGATTAATCCAAAAATGGACCCAACTTTCATGCTCATTTTCCAATTTTGGACCCTCGTTGAATTTTAACCTATAAAACCAAGTAAATCTTGTTAATTATCCGGTTTTTTCTTAACATTTGGAGTTTTCGAGTGGAAGGGATGGTTGTGGTGGTGGTTTCAGGTGGTCCTGCTTAAGCAAATACCGGATAATTAGCAAGATTTACTTGATTTTACAAGTTAAAATTTAAGAGGGTCCAAAATTGGAAAATGGGTATGAAAGTTGGGTCCATTTTTGGATTAATCAAAGTTCGGACTTTTATTAGGTGAACGTCCATAGTTGGGATTATTTGTGTGAATTTTTTCAATCAAAAATGAAATTTCAGAACTGTAATCAAAAATGAAATTTCAGAACTGAAATTCAGAGCTGAAATTAAAACTGAATTTCAGTAGAACTTCGAGCTGAAATCAGAACTAAAATTCAGAGCTGAAATTCAGAACTGAATTTCAGAACTGAATTTCAGAATTGAAAACAGAACTGAAATTTTAGAACAGAAATCGGAACTGACATTTCAATACATAGAATTGTATTTGTTCTCTTATTTGTAGTATGATTTTACTTAATACAGAAAAGAAGTGAAACTGCAAAGAAAAGTGCTCGACATAATGTCCATCGGCATACATTGGGCCAAAAAAGCTATGAGCGAAAAAGGCAAGAATGGATTAAGGACAGCAGACTTCCAGCTCCAACAGAAGGAGGAAGCGTGGATGGTGGTGCGGGGGTCCATGAAAGGCTAGCAACTCGTGCAAGGGAGTGGTGTCTAGCTCATCAAAAGAAAGAAAAGGATGGAAAGTGAGAAGTAGACCCAAATAAACCCGAGACTGCTCGAGTGGTTAATCTAGTAGTAAGTAGCGGAAATTATAGACATTAGTTTTAATTTTAGAAGTTTATGAATTATATATTCTTTCCATTTTTTGATTTCCTAATTGCATGCATTTTTTAATAGATGGAACAATTGGAAAAAGAAGCAACTGAAAAAGAGAAAGGAAAGGCTCCAGACCAAGAGCATGGTGTTGATGCCTTAACAAAGGCATTGGGAAAGAAGGATCATCGTGGATTTGTGAAAGGTCTTGGGAGATGTGGGGTTTGTGTTGGGCACACGCAAGCGTTCAAAGCAAGACTAATCGAGGAATTTGAAGCAAAAGTCCAAGAAAGAGTTGCTGCTGAAGTGCAAACATATCTAGTTTCCTACACTAACCTAAAAATGCTAAGCGACCAACCTGTTAATTGGTCAAATGAAGTGGCAAGTGTGCATCCTCAATCTGACTCAAATGGAATACATCAGGGGAAACAACTACGTGTTGATATAGAGGTTAAAACATATTTTGATTTAACTTTCCATTCTCATAATTACATTACATGAGGTTGTTTCCTTTAACTAATTTTTTTCAATGTAAACATAGGACTTAAAAAAATGTCATCTTGCTGTGAATGATGAGCTCGATCCTGGGAACTTGGTTGTCGTTGCTGAAGGCAAAATACAACCGAACAATGGCGGGATCGTGCACAACTCCTCCATGCTACGTGACCATTATCGAGTGAGCATTGACCAAATATTAGAAGTGTGTAGCAACAGCACTATCGATCTTCCAGTACCATCACCCGACGGTGTGACAAAGGTGAAAGATGCTAGGGGATATATAGTGCAGTGGCCTACATCATTGGTTTTGTTTGAGGATAAGGTCAGGCTGTGGATTAATCTTGATGTTGGTATTACATACTCCCTCCGTCCCATAATAGTTGCTACATTCACTTTTGGATCGAGTTTTTATGCAAGAGAATAAAACATGTAGGGACCATTACTTTATGAAACAATTGAGTGAAAAGGTGGGGTATTAATTGACAAAATGACATAAATAAGAGTATAAAAGGAAAAAATTCGGTTGAAAAATGACAAAATAAAGGTAAAGTTGCAAAAGTTTATGAGGGGACCACCTACTAAAAATAGAAATGTAGCAAGTAATTTGGGACGGAGGGAGTATATATTAAAATACCACTTGTAAAAGTGTCATTTGGTGCTAATACTTACATAACTTGTTCTGGTTTGCAGGCTCCTACATCGCCTCATAAGAAATTCAAAGAATCTACTAACAACAAAGAACTTGTAGCGAGTTGGGATCCAAAGGCTGTTGAATCAAGCTACGTACGGATGGAGGAGATGGTGGGTGATGATGTGGTGCAGAAGTTTACAGAAGAGCGTGAGTTACTGTACTACAGGATATGTGCTTCAAATGGAGATACCTTTTCCGTTCCATTAAAGTCACCTACATTTTACCTCATGGAAAGCATGCAAATTTGGGTGACCAAAAATGATATTTGTGAATTCCTTAGAGGAGCTTGGGCTAATGTTTCATTGGTTCACGTCTACATTCTGTAAGTATTTTCTTGATACTAGCGGCATATTTTTTCATTGATTACAAGTAATTGCATTTTCGTGTGATTTACCTTTCCACCATTTAAAAATAAATATCAGGTTCTTGGTGTAAGACTTTATCTCGGTTTTGAATATTCCTGAGATTACCTTCTTATGCCCCCAAAGAATTTCTGGTGCTGAAATCAAGAGGAACTTTGTTGAAGTTCAACTATATGTGAGAAAGGCGTTCACTAGCAAAATAGAAAAGAAGGCTAAGCATTGCAAATTTATTTTGGCTCCATGTTTTCAAGAGTAAGTGGTTTTGGATATTTACTTAGAAGTTATTATGATGCAGATAATGGCTTTTATATAAAGAATGAAAATGTGGTGTATATGTTGTGATTTTTGTAGTTGTCACTGGATTCTCCTTGTGTTTGACCTACGTGCCGGTTTTGTTTTCATTTTTGACCCTGATGCGAAGCAGCGCGCCTTAAACTGTGTGACCATGTTTGCAAAATTAGTATGAATCACATAATTCTTTTTATTTCAACCCCGTACTTTAAGTTTGTTTTGCTTACATAACTTTCAAATGTTTTTGTAGAGCTTATAAGATCTATAGGGCTTGACTAGGTGAAAATGAATTAAAAAAGAGTAAGGCGAATCTGTCTTGGAAAGCAGTAGAGGTATGTGATTGCCTAAATAAATGTGTCACACATGGGAATGTTGTTGTTTTATGTTCACTAACGAGTATTGGTTTATACTAATGTTAGTGTGCTCAACAAAATAGCGGGACATTGTGTGGCTATTACATTATGAGATACATGTATGAGATAGTTGCACGACATTCAGAATGTCAAGGTGATTTGCGAGAGGTATGTAATTATTATCGAGAAGATTTTACTCCATACTTTCTGCATTGTGGATGCTTGTTTTCAAGCATTTGCAATTGATTTGGGTACCTTGCTTTGTATGGACACCTAATTCAATGAGACATTAGTGGATAATGATCTTTTCATCTTTTGTCATCCTGGATCCTGAAGTTTTTTTTTTCTCATCAAAAAATATTTATTTTGTAGTGATTTAAAACCCGGTTAGTTGGTGATAAGTTGATCGTATATATCTTACCATTACTTTGGTTGTTTTATTTTTTCAGGCTTATTTGGGAACACTTGCTTCGTACAAAGACTGTGAAATGATAGAGGTTCGAGAACAATGGGCGAGATTCTTCAGAACATCATTTATGTAGCCCTTGCATTGATGTTTTTGCACTGTAAGAACTTGATTGCACTGTTTTCACCTCGCTATGACTTGTACAAATTTTTGGAAAGATTAAGTGGTATTTAGTTTAGGTTGAACATGGGGTACGATGAAGTTAGAAGTTTAGAAGTCAAGCTAGTTGGAAGGGTTATGTATATGCATTTGACAAACAGACTTTTGGACCTTTTTTTAGCGGTTATATAATTCAATACAAGTTACCACAAATTGAATGTTCATTGTTTAACGCATGTATGTACTATGGCGGTAGCTAGTGTGGTTGTTGGTCATGGTGGTGGTGGTGTGCATGCAGTAGAGCAGAGCATGGTGGTAGCCTTTTTTGTGTGTGCAGGTTTTGCTGGTGCACTAGTAGCATTAGAAAGCATGCAGGATTAGCATGTAGATTATTAGCAACATATCAGCTTTTTAAAAAAAAAAAAATTATAAGAATTTGTATCGGGCCTAAAATTTCAAATTTACAAAAAAAAAGTTATTTGTATCGGGCTGTAGTTCAAACGTTACAAACAAAGTCACTATTTGTACCGGGCAAAAGTAATTTTCAGTTACAAATTAAGCCAAATGTATCGGGCATATTAACCTTAAGCGTTACAAATAACTGCATGTCCTACCTTTCAAACATGTTTTTTGTAACGGTCAACAAAGAAGCCTGATACAAATAGCTTGTTATTTGTAACGAACAGTAGCCCGATACAAATAACATCTGTATTTGTAACACCCACAAACATAACGCCTAAAATCCATCCGAAATGTATGATTTTGCACGATACGAATAGAGTTTTTTCCACTAGTTTTAGCCTTTTAGGGTTTGTGCTGTTTGGGTTTGTGAATTGTGTCGGTGACGCGTTTTCAATTTTTTTTTAAATTAACTTCATTTTTTTTTGGGTGGTGGTGCACGTGCCCCAGTGGGACCATATGTGGCTCCACCACTGTCATCCATCAGTTCTACTAATCTATTTTACCTTTCAAAATCCACCTAAATTCTTTTAGAGCACTTATTCAAAAATTATATAGTATTGTGGGCCCAAGGCTTTCGTGATAGGGCCCACACGTCCTTTTTATGGACATAGAACAGATGTTGCAAAATATTTATGATTGCTTAAGGTAAAGTATTGAAACGCCCAAAGCAAGTAGAGAAGTCGCCATCATGCTCTTTTATAGAGCTCAAGGAACCCCATGTGTCTAACCCGAAGACAAATTGACTCCAAAGTTAGGTCAGTTACTAGTTCATAGATTCGGGGATGACAGTAAGGGCAAAATGGGTCACAATGACCCCCGCGTATAGAGGCCTCTACTTGGTCTCCTTTGCAATTTCATAACTATAATATCGAACTACATCAACCATATATCCGGTTAAAGTCCTAAAGCACATAAGCAATTTTCTAGGTGAGTTTATTGATGCACACATAATTTCTAACATGCTTTTGGGCGATCACTTTAGGATTATTCAATATTAATAGGTATCTAGCAATCTGTCCAAGAACACCAAAATATAATCAATTTAATAGATAAGACAAAAAGGATACATGGAGAAATTGATGTTGTTTATGGTGGACTCATATAGAAATACCTTGCATGTGATGCTCAAAACAACCATTTTTATAATTATCCCAAAGTAAAAAAAGATTGAAAAAGTGTTTTTGTATTTGTTTTTGTGTTTGAGGAAAAGTGTTTGTGCTTTGGAAGGTCTAGAAAAGTATATTAAGGGAGAGAGAATAGAGTATACAGAGTGATGGGTGATTGATTGATTTTATCGAAACACGAACCCGTGTTTATAGTTGAAAGGGAGAGTCAAACGTACATTTGTAGAAGTAGCGTACATACACTCAGAGTGGTATGCATACATACATTGCACCTGCTTATGTACATAGGGCTTGCATACGTACGGAAATATCTAGTGGATTTATTCTATAAGAAAGCAATTTCAAGAATATTCGGTGTATATGAGCTGTGCATTTACGCAAGTAGTGCGCAAAAGCTAGCTTGAAATTATTATATCTTTGATTACATGATTTCCATGAAGCTTCTCACCAACAGTTCGTCAGCTCTTTAAATCTAGTTTCCAACTCAACAAGAATCAAGTCAATTTGATGTATAGATTATGCAATATGATCCAAATAGCGAGTAGTGGTCAAAATCTTTATGGTGTTTCATTGTAATTATGCTCAAGGTTGGACCTATTGCGACATGGTCTACTTTAATCATCAGCGATTGGTCAGGGAAAAATTTAGGTGTCTACAAGTATCACCAAAATAAATTGTCATGCGCCTTATTATTCTCTACTAACCCTGATTCAGTCATTCTAAGCTTGAAACATCTCTTAGTGTTACTCATCAAAGTGGTATCAGAGCCTTACAAAATTAATTTCTTAAGATCAATCGTTATTACTTCAAAATTTGCGAAATTCGTACTCTGTTTTTTCGCTCGTTTGCACAAATTTTAGGTCCAAATTCAATCACGGTCGTTATATATAGGGTCATTGTTTACAATTTTTTTCTTTACAATTTGTGTATTTTTCGGTGTACTTTTCACCTGTAAAATATAAGATTACTTAAGGAAAGGGGGGAGGAAATTTGCAAGGAGGGAATTTTCGGTGCCGTGCACATACGCACACACCATGGCTCAGTTGCACAAAACAATGGAACTTATCTCGGAAGTTTTCCCTATAAATACCCCCATTTCTACTCATTTTCATAATTGACAATCACAACACACATTGGTCACGAAATTGCTCCACAAAATTATCTTCTTTGGTTTTATTCTTTAGCTTTAAATCGAATCTTCGTTGAAATAGCACCACAAAAACCACCACAAAACCACTTTCAACCTCCATAAACATAACAACACAAAAGGTTTTTCTTATTTTTATTTTCTCTTTTCTCAAACTTTTCTCCATCTTTTCGTTAATTTCTATTAGTTTTGTCTTTATTAATATTATTATTATTAATATTGTTATTATTATTATTATTATTATTATTGTTATTTTATTTTTTTATTTTTCTTAAGTTAGATCTTTAAACCCCTTTGTCACCTTTTATTTTTTCTTTCTATCCATGAAATGTTGATTTATAAAGGTTTGACATATAATAAAATCAATAATGTAGACAGAATCATGTTTTAGGTTTTTCCTTTGTAAATAGCATGTTTACATGATGTTATTAGCTTTTCTTCTAAAAAGCATGATAACTTATTCTATTTTTTATGACCATGGTGACATGTTTTGAGAGCCTTATGAGCATGAGTACGTGATTTTAAAGTTTCTTGCAAATGGCAAGATTACATGTGCTTCAAAACTTTCTCAACATGTCTTTATCGCTTTCCTTACATTACGTGATTGCTGTTTTATGTATGCCAATAATAAAAACCGGTTTGTTGCTATCACTTAAAGTTACATAAGTCTGTGGACATGAATCATAAATAGGTATAAAATGACATTAAATAAAGTAATCACCATTCCTAGCAAATAAAGTGTACATTAAATAGAACCCGCCTAACAAGGACTTTGGTGCACCCATAAGGACATTAACATTGTTGTAATGTTACTTGATATTATGACGACGAGATTACAATGAGGTCCAATAGAGGCCAATAGATGTTGGGGATTCGACGAATCTGGACCATGACCTAACCGTTAAGGAACTTCGTCCTTTAAAAGTGGCTATTCAGCTTCGTCTAAGGCTCCAACTTCAGGATGGTGGTGGTTGACTTTTACTAGAGTTTCGTTCCAAGCCAAACGTAAAAAATCAATGCGGTGACCCTTCCCACCGTCTAAAGAACACAAAACAATTGCACGGACATCCGTTGTCCACAAGGCTTATTTGGAGGTAGGCCTGGTTATTGGGCGAGTCGGGGTGGGTCATTTGAGGGTCGGGTCGGTTGCGGGTCGATGTCGGAGCCGAGCGGGTCAGGGTCAGGTCTAGGACCGAGCAGTTCAGGGTCGGATTAGGGTCAGGCCATAATCAATTGCGGGTCGGGAAGATTAAAAATAGAAAGAAAAATTAAGAAAACACAAGAAAGTTAATTCAAAAACGCAAATCAATTGAGAAAACAAGAAATTCAAGAAAAAAAAAAACATTAATATAACAATCAAGAAACCCTAGAAATCGATTCGGTTACATGAATCAATTCAACAAGTCACCATAAGTCATCATCATTCATTCAATCAAAACAAAACACAAAAAATCAAATCAAAATCATACAGAAGTATCCAAATACAGAGAACTACATTATTAATGTAGTTTGGTTATCTTCATCAGAACTTCATTATTACTTTCATTCGTATTTTCTTTCGGGGAATAAAGGTGAGAGTACTTTGGAGAATTATCAATAAATTGGGAACTATAAATCTTTTGTCTCTGAAAATAATAATGTAGCGATGCAAAAAAGAAATTGAAGAACACCAAAAAAATTAAAAAAAAAAAAAAATTAGGATTTGTAGGAGAAAGTGTATGTGTAGTGTCACGGACCAAGTATTTATCCCACCCATAGTCCTTATGCATTGGCATAAGGCTCCCTAGGGGGAGTTGCTCGTGGGCTGCCAAGCAGCACCCTCCCCCTATAATAGGCAGTTTTAAGGAAAAAATAGTGCTGCAGGGAAATACTTGATGTGCAGATAAACAGTATTTTTAGGGCGGCAGTGCTATACTTCTCCAAATGGGCTCAAACTTGACATGGGGGCTGCTTACTATACTAGAAGAGTATGGAAGGCTCTAGAACCTCGTTGGAAGGTCTAGAGTTGTCTGGGGCGTTTCGAAAGGTTCCGGAACATTATGGAGCAAGTTGCTTGGATATTCTAAAGTGAGTGACTCTAGAATGTTCTAGTATGGTCTATTGTTATCATGGGGATTCTAGAAGGACGTCTCTAGAGTTCTCTAGGGTGTGTGGAGTGTTCTAGGAAGGATGTTCCTAGAATACTCATGATAGTTCTGGTACATATTAGAATGTATCTAGGAGGTTCTTATATGTACATACTTGGTTGTATTCTCTAGAAGGGTCTAAGGAGTTAGAGTCTAAATCCCTCCATTTGAGGAGGTTAGGAGTATTCTAGAAAGGTTGATGTTGTAGGATGGATGACTATAAATAGACACCTTGAGGCATTTGTACATAACAACTTGGAGAGCACAATATTCACCTTTGTAAGCAAGTGTAGCATTTATTAGTGAGCATTAATAGAGTTCAATTCCCTCTGCCACTTGTGTGTTTCATTTTATTACTTCAAACAACCATCTTCCACATAACTTAGAGAGGGTGAGTGTGTGGGGATAATCTGGGCACAAGGAGTGTGCTACTTGGGGCTTGAGTGCTAAGGGCTAACGGGATTTGTCCAACGCACTAACATATTCGTCAGGGACGAATACTTGGGAGCTAGACACAAGGGACATGTCTTGCTAAGTTAGATAATCAGCTCAAGGAGTGAGCTACGTTGGCACGAGGAACGTGTCAAGGGGAAGCCTTACCTTTTCACGACGGACTGTTGAGCAAGTGGCGCACGGGGTTGACTAGCTTTGCGGGAGTCAAAGAGTCAGCACGTGACAGTAGGCTTTTGTTATGCAAATTCCATCGATGGCATTTAAAGGGGGGTTGGGGAAATTTGCTGCTAACACTTCTCCCTGATGTTGTTGCTGTTATGTGGGTTTGTTATTAATTTCGTTCTTTTTTTTTTCTTATTTATCATCATACTTTTTTTCTTTTTGATACTTTTATTTCTTAATACTTCCAAAGTACAATTAATGAGGATAACCATGCTACATTTGGTCAAGATTGACCCTATAAAAGCCCTTAATTAAAATCCAACAATTATAGGGCTGCCATTACCATTCATTAAAACCCTAATAAAAAACAGTTTTTAAAAACCCAATCCAATAACGACCCAACCCTTTAAATATCCTTTAATGAAAGCCCAACCCTTTAAATATCCTTTAAAGAATTATTGGACAGCCCTGTCCAATAACCAGGCCTATTTGGAGGGAACGATAGATTGAAAGGATTTTCGAGCACTAAAAGCTTGATGATGAAGAAAGGAACACTATGCCGCTATCAAACTCACGAAATACGGTCATCATTTCGAATTCATGCAAAACATATGTGGGAAAGATAATAAACTACGATTGCTACGTGGTCCAACCTAAAATTTAAGCTCTTTTAATTTGTTGATGCAACTATAAGAAAGATTTATATCATAAGTTCAATAAGCTGAAGCAATAAATATGAATGTTTCGTAATACATTAAAGATTTTGAGAGTTTAATTCATGTTTGTGATTCTAATGATGAAAAGAATAAAAAAATTGCTAAGTTTGGGGCTGGTTTGAACCTTTTGATTTGTAACACAACTGAGATGTAGCAAATCTACATATTTAGAGAAACTTGTAACATTGCATGCAAGGTTGAAAAACAAAAAAAAATTATAGTGACATGATATCGAATCGTTTTTGTGGTTATTTTAAGACTTTTTTGTTTTTCATTACC
Organism: Suaeda aralocaspica; assembly: GCA_016808085.1. NCBI lineage: Eukaryota > Viridiplantae > Streptophyta > Magnoliopsida > Caryophyllales > Amaranthaceae > Suaeda > Suaeda aralocaspica. The sequence continues at coordinate 271,052 of PYUH01000196.1, forward strand.
TTATTTTTGTCTGATTTTGAAATTTAGTACCTAATATATATATACTTAAATTTTAGTACCTTATTTTGTCCAAAAACACAAAAGTTAGTACCAGTTAACCATTTGCGTCACAATTTCCGTCTTGTGGGACCTACTCATGATTATACCTTTGATTCTTCTACACTTTAGTGTTCTCTCTCTTCAAAATCATTCTCTATATGTATTAGACTCCATTGAAACCCCATTAAATCCAAAAAATTTAGTTGAATTATACAACAACAAAAAATCATTTGAATATATATGTACACAAATTAAAGTATGTACAAAAATTTAATTATTGCAACAGAGAACAATCATTTGATTATTTGCACAAATTAAAGTATTTTAGTTTAATTATTGCAACAATGAACAATCATTTAAGTATGTACACAAATTTTATAAACATTCCAAAAGTTAGGGTTCTAATTGGTGAATTGGAGTTTTTCAATTGATTTAGGGATTTTGTCAATTGGTTTTGGGGTTTTGCAATTGGATTATAAAATTTGTGTTTTATGGTTTAGAAGTGAAATCCAAATTTCACTTTTCTCTGAATTTCATCAAAATTGACATTTCCTTTTTCATTTTGGTTGTCATATGATATGGTGATGGAGGAAACAAGGTGTTATTGTGGGATACTTGTTGCAAAGCTTCATTCATGGACTGCAAAATCCGAGAGTGTAGGTTCATGGCATGCATTTTTGGTGAACTTGGAACTAATAGTAGGGATTGTTGACTTTAGATGAGTTGACCAAGGTATGCTTGATTGGGGAAATTTTTTATGGTTTAATTGAGTTTTAGGATTGATTTATGAAATGGGAATTGACGATTAAGGATAAGGAGTGAAAAATGATGGGGTTTAGCTTGGAAAAGGGGGTAATAACATTACTTAATTAAAGTGGGGCCCGCAAAAACGAAAATTGTGACGGAAATGGTTAGCTGGTACAAATTTTTGTGTTTTTAGAAAAACTAAGGTACTGAAATTTAAAAAAAATTATGGTACTAATTCTCAAAGTGAAACAATAATAAGGTACTAAAAAACAAAAAAGCCTTTTTTTAAGCAGCAAACCGAGTGTCCTATGATGATCAAGTGATCTCATCAAGGAAGAAATGTTGTTGGCTCGTCTTCCAAGGCTCCATTATTTTTCTCTAGTTTGGGGGAAAAAACAAAAAAAGTGTTTCATTTTTAGGCTTCATATTTAATTAGTTTGTTTTCTAATTAATCGATAGCTTTTACCAACTTACACTACAGTTTGTTTTCCTTAATTTGTGTGTGTGTGTGTTAGGGGGCTAAGGGGAGCGGACGTCCCTTTGGCGCAGGGCCAGACCTCCCCACGGCGCAGGGTCGGACCTCCTCACGGCGCTTAACAAAGTTGTGAGAGCGGGGCTTTTGAATGTCTGCATTGAATGTCACGCGCACGTGAGTACAACCTTGGTTGTGGTGTTGAGTATGAATTTGGGGATTCATCACATATTTGCGTCAGAAGTGAGAGTTGCCAGCGTGTCTTTAAGGGTAGTGCATGCATGCCCAAATATTTCCGATTGAGGGATCAGAAAATGCACCATGCTTGGTTTGGTTACCAGATGCTAGATTCGGGAGAGAGGGTACGGATATTGGTTCTGGTACCTTATTTGCCCTTGTATTACAGCCTCTTACTCGGGCATTAGTGCTGTTGGTTGAAACTTTGGCTGCATTTTTATTTCCGTTTTGTCCTGGCCATACTTGCACATAAAAATTACTAAATTCCAGTGTGAGTTAGCATTAATGCACAGTTTTTTTGTCTTGTGGTGATCACTTGATTTATTTAGGTTTAACTAATGTTGTATTTCATGAGAGCGGAGAAGTTATTATGCATATGGAAAAGGAATAAAACATGCTCATGAAATGCATATGTTAGTGGCATAATTATAGATATACGAAATATAAAGAGGCAAAAGTACAAGTAATTACAAAAAAGGGAAAGAGGAACCTACGTTAGAATACTAGGAAAGCTTGTAGAAACATAAAACTCAAAAATTATTGTTATAAGTACTTAGCTTATTTCTAGACGGAAATATTAAGTTAAATAGTAAAAGAGCTTGATTACAATTTATAAGTTTTAAGGATTAAAACTCAAACATTTTAACAAACAATAGACCATGCACTTCTTCCTTGCTTGATTCATGAAGCTTCATCTTATGACGAATCACTCTCCTAAGTGGATAGGATCAGAACTAAGAAGTAAATGTTGGCATTGAAACTAAAGAGAATGTCATATGTTTGTTAAAAATTATGTTAATGGCAATACGCGATGATAATGTGAAAAATGATAGAGTGGACATCACATGCCCAATATTAGTTAGAAACTCCCTGAAATAGATGAGGATGCCCAATAATTATTTTTTTTGAAACAAACAAATTATATTTTGGCTTCTTTTTATTTTTTTATTTTTATATATTAGATATATGAGAACTATCTTCAAGTTTGCCACAGTTCTATAGTGTCTCATACATTTCATCAAAATACGGAAAGTGGCACCTCATATAATTTATTCAAGCATTCCTTAATATGTCGTACTTGTTATTACATACTCGATCGTTAAGTGTCGATCTTCACATAAGTTTCGTACACTTGTGCTTGCAATGCATTGCTCCATTGATTTTTAACAATGATTTTTATTTATTTTATTATTATTATTGGTGCTAGGGAGCCGCAAGGGCAAAGTGAGAATTGATTCCAGAATTTCTAGGGATTGGGAAAAAAACTCTTACTAAGTGAGGTATCTCTCACTCTCTTAACCATGATTTTATGGATTAATATGATTATCATTTTTAACTATAATTTAACTATGGATTAATGTTTTTTAATTATGGAATATTAATGATTTTTAACTATGAAGTAATGACATACTCCCTACTTTCCCTATTTTCCTTGTCCGTCATTATTCACCTCTTCATTATGGTATATGATATAATAATAGTAGTGGGGTCAAATTGGGGTAATAATTGATAAAAAAAACGACTTATAACTAATCAAGTGGGTGATGTGTGAGGTCCATCTTAATAAAAAAAATATTATAAACCTAATAAAGTTATTTGGTAAAGAAAAAATGGAACATCACAAAACAACATATGTAAAGAAAAATAGGGAACGGGTAGTAATAATTTGGATATAAACGTTATTGGTATATTATATTTTATAAAACAAAATGAGTAATACATTTTTATATGTAGTTTCATTTGTGAATGGTAATCCACTTATATGATATGTTAATATTTGTGTGAAAGATAATCTACTCGTACCTTTGTTTCATTTCCTGAATAATAATTTCATAATATTTTTTCGTGAAAATTATAACTTAATAATATATATAAAAAAAAAATTAATAATTAATGTTTCAAAATTATATTATGAACACACTAATAATATTATAAACAAAATAAACTAAGTACAAAATAATGATAATATTATGGAAAAAAATTACGATGTATGAACAAAATAATATTATGAACAAAATTATATTATGAACAAAATAGTATATTATGAATAAATAATATTAGGAACAAATAAATTACAAAATAAAAGAAGAGCTGAATTAAATTAAATTGAATTGAACTAATTGGAGTTGAAGTGAATCAATTGGAGCTAAACATAAATTAAACTGAACTAAATTGAAATTAAGCTAAATTAAACAGGCCTCAAGCTGATTCCAAAACCGAAGAGAAGCAACAAATTACTAATTTTGTGGCTGGATTAAACCTTTTGGTTTGTAACACAGTTGAGACTTGAGGTGCAGCAAATCTGCTCATTTAAAGAAGCTTGTAACATACTATGCAAGGTTGAAAAACAACAACAAATTAACAGCTTTTTTTTTCTTGTTTTTTTAAGTATCAAACTGAGTCTTACAAGTCCTATTATGATCATGTGACCCCAATTAAGGAAGAAAATTTTGTTGGCTTGTTTTCCGCCACCTCATTTGGTCCTCAAGAAGTCAAAACTACCTCTATTAACACCTACTAGTGAAGACTTCTCAACTCCATATTTTTAAGAAACTAAGTCACCTTTAGCATGTTTTTTTGTTTCTGCATTCTTGGTTTTTGTTTACTTTATTACGGATTAATAAAAACTACAAATTGTGAGTTGCTAAGTTGTTCAAGGTTTGTGCTGGTCTCTTTTCTTCATCTACTAATCATAAATATGCTTTGAAGAGCATTCCGTTCATTAAATTTCATGGTACTGGTCACATCCCTTCCCAATGCCCTAATCGAAAATTGGTGACATACTAGTTTGTACAAAAATAAATACTGGTACGGTTACGGACACAAAGCAGGTATGTGAAAACGCCATTGAAAAAACTAAGAATACGGATACGTGAAAGAAAACAATAAGAAAATATATAAATTTCAACATAATTCCAATAGAACATAGAGGAAATATCAAATTTGATGATGATAATACGGTTATTAAACATAACGATCGTTCAAAACCTAAAAATCATAAACAATTAAAGCGGGAAAAAATACTCAAAAGCTATGGGGTACTCGAGTGAGACTAATCATTTATGTTAAAGTGGAACGTGTGTCGAACGTGTGTCGGTATTGGACACATGGTACGGCAGGTTGGAGATGTGTCCGTGCAACCTAGGTGACATATGAGGATCCTATAAATTTAATGATAAATTTAATGACTCAACAAATCTATCACAAATGGGCCATTCATTAGGTTCCAAACAATGAAATATTTTTCGGCTTTTTCACAAGGTATCCTTGAGATTTAACAAGTTGCACAAGGTACCCCTATAGTTTAAAAATTGCACGGTGTATTCTTATTAAGTTTTGGTTATGTACCAAATGTCCTTCTGTTAGATTTACATGGGTAAAACGTTAATGTAAATTTACAATTTTACCCCATAATTAAATAATAAGACCATTAACTTACATCATTTCCTCAATAATTATTGTGAAAAAACTATAAAGTCCCCCTTAAGAAATTTATTAAATTAAAATAATTTAATATTTGCTCAATAATAATTGTTAAATAAGATTTAATTGAAGGGATTAACTACCACCACTATTACCACTGCACTTCACCACCGTCCTAACACCACAACCATGGCTACCACAAAATTAAACCTAACATAAATATAAGATTTAATTAACGGAAAACTAACAAAAGAACATTTGGTGCTGATAAGGACAGTCGTATATACCTATCAAAAGTAGCCAACTACTCTAACTATGTAGACAGGGAAGTAGGAATCGTATCCACAGGGAAATAAACAATTCTACTAATTCTAAAAAGTCACTTTGCCGTAAGGGGCCTATGATTATTGTGATTTGACTAAAATGTTAACTAGTAATAGGAATGAATCAATTAAGAAAAGAAATCTATAACTAAGCCTAGGACATCGGTTAACCATAGATCAACAAATAAATTGCACACAATTGATTAACAGATTATTAATTTCCCTGAATTAAGGTTCACTAATTCTCTCGAATCTAGTCTCATTCAAAACTTTTCTAATGGCTCTCGCTCACTTAAACTCGTTTTGCCTATTGTCCATATGATCTAATTGTGGTAATCTTACCTCTCGGTATCGATTTCAACAATATTAGACTAACAATTAAACCTAGCCAGTATTTAACTGAAAACAATATAAATTGACAACAGGAATTCAAGAACATTAATAATCAAATTAACAACGATGAACAAAACATCAAGAACGATCGATAGATCCCCTAGTCCTAGAAAGGAAACTACTCACACATGATTGAAAGTACGAAAAATAAATCAATAATAGAAATTAAAACCCTAAACATGATTAAACTAATAAATTAACAATAATTATAAAACTAAACCTAAACATGAAACTACTGAAACTAAAAGCATAAATTAAAACTAAAACTAAACATGAATAAAAGAACTAGAACTAAAGATTGAATGAAACCTGAATTTTATTGAATTGAATGATTGAAAAGTAATCCACAACTTAGAGAGAAAATTAGGGCTAAACTAAGTTTTTTGAATAATAAAACGTAATTAGGATTTAGGAGTACAAATGCTTATATACTAAACCTAAAACAATCAAAACCGTGCGGAAAAACGCCCTCGGAGTGGCCCGCCCGGAGGGGTCCGGGCGAGCAACCCTCACCCGGACGTGCTGCCTCGACCCGGGCGGGGAGCTCCTTTGCTTCACTTCTTGATTTCTTTGCTCGTTTTCCTTAATTACTTCTATTAATCCCTTCTTTAATATTCCTAATCCTTAGTAAAGCTTCCCAAATGACTTCAACTCTTCACTAACCTCTTCAAGTGCTTCAAAAGGCTCGGAAAATAACCATAAAACATCAATTCCTGTAAAATCCTATAAAAAGCACAACAAACGCTCAAAATAGCAAAAGTTAGTAGAAATGGCTTAAAAGAGCCGCATTAGAGCTAAAAATCAATCGGGTTCAGGGGTAAAGTACATGTCAAATATTAACTTATCAGATGCATAATCAAAACTTAATAAGAATACAAGGTTTATTTTTTAAACTATAGAGATACCCCGTACAACCTGGTAAATCTTAATGGTACCTAGTGAAAAAGCCCAATATATTTTATCAATAGTTTGGCTGCACCCACAACAAAGTGAGATTAAGTCTTTGATCAATACACGAAATTTCAAAACATAGGTAGGGTTATTATGTACTACGTAAATAGTATCTCTGATTATTTTAATACCATATTTATTTGCTAATATAAATTTGTGCATAACTTTGTGAAAGGTGTAAAGCTTATTATTGATAGAGTATTGATGGAGTAAGGGTGTCTTTACTTCTATCTTAATTTCAGTTCAGTTCCAACCAATTCAATTGAATTTAGTTTTAATTAGTTAATTTCAATTCATTTTATCTTCAATTAGTTCAGTTCAGCTCTGTGTTTTTTTTTTTTCATTTATTTGTTCATAATATATTACTTTTTTATAATAGTTTTTTGTTACTTCGTAATATTTTTATTCATAATATTATCATTATTTTGTACTTAGCTTTATGTTGTTTATAATATTATTGATGTGTATTAGCTTTGTTAGTGTTATTTTGTTCTTGGCTATATTATGTTCATAATATTATTAATGTGCTCATAATATATTTTTGAAACATTAATTGTTGTTGTTGTTGTTGTTGTTTCATATATTTATATTTATTATATTAATTTATAATTTTCACGAAATAAAAAACAAAATTACAATTTGGGAAATAAAACAAAAATATAAGTGTATTATTGTCAATTACAAAAATATGAAAATACTACATAAGCGGATTACCATTCACAACAATATAAAACTATTACATATGAAAATGTAACAATGATTTTTATTTGTTAAAATATATAGACTATAAATAACAAAATATGTTTTTGTTTCAAAATAATTAGTGGATTAACATCAAAATTATTACTATGTCATTACTCTGTTCCATAGTTAAAAATCATCAATAATCCATAGTTTCATAGATAAAAAAACCATAGTTAAAAATTAATAATCATAGATAAAGATTAATAATCATAGTTAATCCATAGTTAAAAATCATTGTTAACAAATCATTACTCCATTAGTCACTACAAGATAACAGCTATTTTGCGACGGACAAATTCCGTCACAAACTTAGCACTTTCCGTCGCAAAACGTCCGTCGCTAAATTTTTTGTCGCAAATTTCTAAATTTGCGACGGAATTTCCGTCGGAAAAAAGTTGCGACGGAACTATTGAAATTTGCGACGGAAAATTCCGTCGCAAATTTGCAACTGAAAACTAGTAGAAAAACAGTTTATTAGTATCGTTTTTTATGACCTATTTGTATCGTTCTTGTAAAACGATACAAATAGACAGTCTATTAGTATCGTTTTTTTTTACAAAAACGATACTAATAGCGATTTTTGAAAAGAAAAAAAAAATAAAATCACAATTGTAATGCAGGAATAATACTAATAACCAAAAATTAAAATTAAAACCCAATTTGCACCAGTATCACATATATTCAAACCAGGTATAGCATAAAAATACACCCATCAGTGTGTTAACAGGACGGAAATGTAATGAAGCAACTGTAACTCAATAAATTCCAAGACAGAGTTACAGACTATGATAAAGTAGGTTCCTAGGTTTTACTTAATTCAGTAAGACAGTATAATGGATGTTAAAAATTTAACAAATGCACCATAAGAATTTGCTGATTTGAGCTAAAATACTATCTTTTAGCTATAACTCTTTGATTACAATGCCTTACTCTTGATTCTTTGAAAAGGTTTATCGAAAGCAGGTTTACTTTACTAGTAACAAGAAGGGTATACTCAAATTACTAGAAACGAACCTTAGAAACAATAGAGACGTGATCGCGAACTGCTACTCTGCCACCGAATGTAACATAATCACCAATCCTAAGACAGAAAACCAATATTATATCAGCCTCCACAGTTAAATATAAATCCTGCTTGAAATGCTAAGAAAATATCAGCTAAATGCTTGAATAAAAGCCAGCAGTTATAGGACATTAGAAACTTACGTTGCTGAGCCTGCAATTCCAACTTGTCCACAGAGGATACAACTCTTGCCAATAATTACATTGTGTGCGATCTGCAAAACCAGACTCTACCCTTTAAACTTGATCAGCATAAACAGTAATACTAGAAATTAGACATCAGATTAAGCAACCTGAACAAGATTATCTATCTTAGTGTAATCCCCTACTGTCGTATCTCTCCAGCTGCATAGAAGTTGATATAAAAATGGGACAATATTATATTGGAAGGTTAACATAACAATAATTTTTTAAAAACTAAACCAGCTTCCATTCCATCACTCACCTTCCCCTATCGATACATGTGTTTGCACCTAATTCCACATGGTTTCCTATTCTTACATAAAGAGTCTGGAAGATAGTATTGGTAGAGTTAGTAAGCCTGAACTAGATTGATCATACACATTTTCATACTTTTAAATAACATTTGCATGCATACAGAAAAACCATCAACTTCTTTTTCTGAACTACTAAATGCAGAAAAATAGAAAATCAAACTCTCCCAAGATATTGAAATGCTATCTACATTCTACGTGTAGATGATTATGATTACTAGCAGAGTATTTATACAAAAGCAGTTCTTCGAAGAATTACAGCAAATGCCACAAATTTG
>PYUH01000196.1:283399-366388 GCA_016808085.1 Suaeda aralocaspica
CTTTCAGATTTTTAATTCAAACAAAAAAAATTATTACAAAAAGAACTCAGCAAATTGAATCACATTAACTCAAACTAGTCACATAATTGCACAAATTTAAAACACTGAAAATCAAAATTCCATTAAATCACCTTAATTTATCATTAAATCAAATCACAACAACAACAACAACAACAAAATTGAACATATTGTCGAAGATCTTCAAGCTGTTGAACCCTAAAACAGAATTCTTGAGATTCAATTTCGGGAATTCAATCAAAAATTCGGGAATTATTTGGGGAATTCAATCAAAAATTCGAGTCAATAAAATTCAAATTCAATCAACATGCACAAAAACCCTATATCGAAAATTTAAGTTCGAAAATCAAAAACGTTTGAAAAAACGATTGATAGGAAAAATAATCAAAAACGATTGAAAACCCTAAATCGACGAACTAAACAACCATAAAACGTTTGATAGGAAAAAAATCAAAAACGATTGAAAAAAAAAAAGAAGTGAGAAATTACCAGAGGAGACCGCCGGAAGAACGGTAGATCGCCGGAAGAAGAAGAAGCGTTTAATGAGAGGAGAAGAACGGCGGGTTAGGGTGTAATTTGGAGAAGCAGTGCTTGTCTAATTTGCGAAGAAGGAGAAGAACAAAGGGTTATTGGACTTGAAATGACTGAATTTGGTGTGTGGTAGTTTAATTTTTTTTGCGACAAAATTTACTTCATTTTTGTCGAACTTTTGCGAGGGATTTTGCGACGGAATTAATTCCGTCGCAAATTTGCGAGGGATTATTCCGTCGCAAAAAAACAATTCCGTCGCAAAATTAGGGTGCTTTTTTAATATGGTTTGTCCTTTTTTTGCGACGGATATTTCCGTCGCAAGAAAGTGGAATTCCGTCGCAAATACCGAGTTTTGCGAGATTAAATTCCGTCGCAAATATCCGTCGCTATTTGCTCGTTTTCTTGTAGTGAGTACTCCAAAGTTAAAAATCATTATATTAACTAAGAACTATCGGTTCAGTTTCACTCTCAACTTAACCTAATACATAAGCGAAAGTAGCATGCGCCTACATGCTACAAGAGTAAAGTTATTTCATGGCAATCAGGACAGAAAATGTGGGAAATTTAAATGAGAACGAAGATGCAAATTAAAAGATCAAACAAGTAATTAAGAAGTATGTACAAATTGAAATAGCAAGATATTTGAAACATGTTCTAGTCATTTTCAGCCAGCTAGTACATATTATGCTTAATTAGTTGCCTACAAGTGACATAATCTTTCATAATCAAAAGAGTAATTATTATAATCATAAGCTAATAACACAGATACACTTTGTAAAGCTACCCACGATTATTGATAATCTAATAACACAACTTGTCGTTGAGGAATTGAAGCATATGCAAAGTACTTTCATTCACTTCTATTACGTGTAACATTGGACATTTTCGTACATGAATATGCATAGTATAACTGTATAAATCATTTGTTTAGTTCGTTGTTTGTAATGTATAAGGTAGAATTTAATGATGCGCATGATTGACTACGTAATTTTACACATTTATGATGTTTTTTCTCTCCCTAAAAATTATTAATAAGTTCCTATAATATGTAATCATATGTAACAAGTTGCAATAAGTTTTAATATTCTAATTGAATGTGTTTAGTATGTCTAAATCCGCTCAAATAAGAGTTTCATTAGACACAAACAACAAGATTCAATAAGTTTCAATCAATTTCATTAACTTTCAATTAGGTCAATGAATTAAATCTGAATAAGGTCTAATGTTATAACTTATAAAAATTCAATACAATAATTTAGCTCCTATTACGTAAAGAGAACACATACTAATTAAGTCATTATCGTTAGTTATAAAATATAGCAAGTCTCTGTAAAGACTGCTTTACGAGAAGACCATAAACTATTTGTAGATTTTCAATAAGTATTTGATTTGTTGATTTAATTAGTATGTATTGTTTGTCTAACTATCGAGTAGTTTTATAAATTAACACAATCTCATAATAATTATGAGTTGATAATGTCAAAATGTTCAATGGTGGCAGAATAAGTATATGCATGAATTCAAGCTAATATATGATCTAGAATCCCACGCGAAGATGTTTATTTATTTAATTAATTAATTGATCAAAATCAAACAACGTAAACTAATGGTCAACTTTATTGTACTTTGCAATTAGATTCTTTAGCTTACGTAATACGTATGATAATGGACCTAACAAAGCATCCCAATCACGAACTATTTTTATAATTAGATTCATGAACTACAGTATTAGTGTCTAAAGTTAATTTACTTTATTTTTTTTTTGTTTAGAATATATATAGCATCTTAATTTATTATTTTAAAATTTAATTATGTAGCTTCAATCACCCACTGGAATTATTCTTCGTATTTGTACGTCATTGTTTTACATTATTGTCTATTGTAATTTGTCGATTTGGATATCAGAGGTTTTGACAAGGTTTTATTTGTTTTATTTGTTATTATTTTTTATAACAAATCATTGTTTTCATATTAAGCCCAAGTGAATATATTCATTATTGTTGTTTGTCCTTATTAGTATACTTTTCCATTTTAGATTTTATTTTGTTGTTAAAATTATTACTATTATCGGTACTAAGGGAGCCACGGAGGCAGGTGGTGATAATTATTCTGATGACCTTATGAAATTGAAAGGAGAGCTTTAAGTCTATATCAAACTTACTCTCTAAGAAAAAATTTATTAATATGTTAAATACGAGTCTAAGTCGCACCTAAGTCTAGGCCTTGGAGGTTCCACCTTTAAACCATATAGCAATAAGGCGAGTAGTTTTCTCTCTCAATTTATCAACGTAGGACACTTACATGTGGGCTTCAACACTCCCTTCACATGTGAGGTCCCTAAATTTTCTATTCAGACAACATGTGATTTTCCGTGGATCTGAAAATTTTTTTGTGTTACTGAGAGTCACAAGAGCGGTAATTAGATTTGATCTCAGAACCACTTGGAACTAAAAGAAAAACTTTAACCATTTGAGCTACCTCTCATTCTCACTATTGCATAATGAAAGAGAAAACAAAGAGTTTCGGCCCTAATATTATCAATTTATCATGGTACTAGAGCCAAAATGCTAAGGAAAAAAAAGAAAAAACAAAAAAAAGACACATCATATATGATGGCTAACAACCACAATAGCAGCAATCAACCACCGCCTCCTACTCCATCAAAAATTGAATTGAATTTTCCTTGTTACCTTAGTTCGCAATACAGGTCTAGACAACTTTATTACTGCTACTAAATTACACTAAATAATTTAGTACTGGACCTAGTACTGGTCGAGTATCCAAATCTAAACCCGATCATTGTTGTAGCTGGTATTGGATTACCTGGTCCCAGTACTGGTCCCCGATCAGAACCGGGTCAATTACGGGGTACTCGGTTCTATTTTTTTGCATAAATAGTTTTTTGATATTTTAAATATAGTTTAATACTTTAATATTGTATTTAATTTTATTTTGAAAAAAAAGTAGAAGAGCTGACATCAAATACAATATTACAAATTTGGTCTATATCACTTATATGTACAACGTCGAAAAATATTAAAAGTAGGCAAATAAAATAAATAAAATACCAGTTGGAACCGGATCCAGTATCGGGTATCCGCCGGGAACTAGGTCTAATTCCGAGTACCTGGTACCAGTACTGATACAACTGGATACCCACCGGATACCGGGTCCAAAAAATATCTGATACTGGCCTCGGTCCCAGTCCTAACTGAGTAGTTATTTTTGTACACAGTAACACAACCAATTCAATCGAGACTAGGTCTTTACTCGCTTGGCCCGAACCGAGACCGGTTCTAATACCGGGTGTCCAGTTCCAATACTGACCCCTAATATTTTTGATAAATGAACTCATGCCGTTCGTGTCACTTTGTCCTCCGGTTGTAAATTTGCATCGGTTATCTTGATGGTTCTATAACATCCATGCCGCCCACGTGTATGAAGGATATATGATTAGAGTACTACACACTTCATGCTTGTTTCTTGGCTTATGAACGCTATCGATCCTAAGTATTTGAGTATTCTATTGTTATTTCATGGTTGCACTTCAAAAGATAAAAAAAAAAATCGAGATATTCTTTTCTCTCACTTTGTCCTACATTGATAAAATAACACTACTTCACATTTATCTAAAGTGTTTATTAAAGCGGCTGCGCTTTTTCTAGTTTTTTCTTTAAAAATAACTAATTTTTCCTTCTAAAGTATTAGAACATTATATAGTAGATTACACATCATATTTTTAATACTACCACCGTTTTACATTATTTGCAACGATATAACATACGATAGAAAGGAAAAATGTCTAATTATTGCTAATAATATAAAATGTAGTTAGTACTATTTGTAATGTACTAGCCACGTATATATTCTATCCTACATGCATAATCGATTTACATTTCTATTTTCTTAAATAATCAATTACACGTAACATTCTTCCTACTTTCATGCCTGATTTTAACAAATTAAACACTTCCCATGAAGCTGACTTTTTAAATAAGCCTGCCTTTTAGCTTGATTTAATTCATTCACCGAGTAGTTCTATTATATTATATCCATTCTTATTTGTTACTTTTGTAATTTGGATATTTTTCTTTTGGAGTGTTTTGTATAAAGTCATACTTATTGGTCTTATTTCATGGGTAAACTATAATTGTAAGAATATTAGATAAATATTAAATCGTGCATCAGCACGGGAGCTACTTTGTTGGTTTATATATCCTTTCTTTGATTACGGTTTTGTTAGAGTCTCAAGGGACAAGGAATGATGCAGGCTATCACATACGTCTAAAAAATAACTAAAACACTCTAACTAATGTAGTTAGGGAAGTGGACATCCAATCCTCATGAAACTGATCAAAATCTTATTAGTTTTAGAAAGTTTAAAATGTACTAAGGACCTTGGTAGGCAATATATACTAATTAGACTACTAACAACGTAAATCAACAGGAATTTTACTCAAATTAATTAAACCATAGGGCAAGGAATCATCCATATTCGTCACACCACAGCAAAAAAATAATACTTTTAGAGTTCGTTTTCAAGGAATCATCCATATTCGTCATCCATATTTGGTAGGGCGTACAACGTTTTCAGATGAAAATAGTTTTCCACGAAAATTCTTTTACATTGGAAAACTCATTTTCATAAATAATTTCCGATGTTTGGTTGCATGTAAAATGATTTTACATTTTAAACATTTTCCATTGTTTTGTTGGATGTAAAACCAAGTATTTCAATTGCAAGAAAAAGTGTTTCCCTTCTAGGTGTGATGAAAAATATTTTCCTCCCAATTTTGAAGGAAAATGCCTTGAACAAGGTAGCTTTTGGTCTATGAATTCCTCGTATTTGTTTTCTACACTTGAATCCTCTTGTGTTTTCCCCGCTGCAACAATTGATTTGTGGTATAAAAGTGGAGACCCCGCAGCCATGGATAATGCACGTATCAATGGCAATTTCATCTTCAACATCCAAAGTGTCTAAGCTAGAATGCACCCGGTTCCTCTAGTTTGTCTTTCCAAGAGTCGACATCATCGGGGTTGCATAATTATTTCATTGTTATAGATATCAAAAGACTTACTCTTTGCCAACTCTTCATGCTCTTTTAACTCACCAATAATGGAATTGAAGCCAATCTTAGTATTAAACGTTCATTTTCCATGGCCGATGTACAATCTCCTATCCCTTAAGCATAAACTTCAGCATAATATTTAATACCATTAATCGTATACCAATAAAAGAACTCAAGTTGACGATACCATGCATAATTTATATCCATAACTTTCAACTGTAAGATTCTAATGCAAGAAGAATTGAGGGAAAATTCCAAGCGGTTTGCTCAAAGTCACTTAAAACGTCCAGATGCTCTAAAATCCCATGAAAAAGTGTACCAGAGATGGAAAATATGCCTATTTTAATAGAAAACGTTCTTTAGTTAACCTGAGATGTTACAGGTGAAAAGTAGACTGAAATATACCCAAATTCAAAAAAAGAATTGCAGAAAAAGACCTTGAAATGAAAAAGATATTGTAATTTGAATCTACCCAAAAAAATTTGCGCAAACGAATGTAAAATTGAGCATTTTGTATTATGTTTTTTTGACAAACGAAAAAGTGGTCACGATGTAGTCCTTCTAGCGTGAATTGATCTGGAATTAATAAGGTATATACGAATTAACGTTCCAAGAGCACAAGTTGAGTAGGTTCGTCTCACAGTGAGATTGTGATCGAATCAAATTGAATGAGTTTCGTGGAAAATAAATTGATAATTTGATGGATAGAATAGATAGATAATCTTGATAGCCGCAACTACAAGGGTTCTTCACTCAGAATTAGCTCGGAATCAACCTTATGAATTAGTGGACGCACCATAATAGCAATGCTACCTCAAGTCAACTAACTCAAACACAAAACACTCAACTTTTATTAATGAATAACCGAACTATTTGTATGTAAATGTCCCTTGCCGATTAAGATAACAATTAAAATAAAATAATTAAAATTGATCCTAAAAATCCTATACTTACGTGTAAATTAAAAAGATATATTAAGTATATATTTTATTATCCACTAATAACAACCAAACTAATCTCTAGCTTATTAATAATTAAATTTCCACGTATACTATCTTGATGGCAAGATATCTTCATGCAAACCCATAAGCCACAACTATACATCCTTGCCAACCACGTAGGATTGCTCTTATGTTGGCCACATTAGTTACTAATTGCGAAGAATCAAAATACAACTCTAAGGATGCTATCAAATACGCATCACCCGATTTCGGTACCAGAGACTGGATTAAGGAGTGAGGGTATGGATAGTTTTAGTACCTTATCCGTCTGCGTATTGCGGTCGTTTACTTAAACATTAGCATTGTTGGTTGAATCTGCAGCTGTACATATATTTCCATTTTATTCTAACCCTACTTGCACAAAAGAGCTACTAGATTGCTATGTCGGTTAGAGTTAATGCACATGTATTATTATCCAATGGTAAATCACTTTAGTTTATTTAGACTTTAACTATTTGTACGATTTCATGATTTATCTTATTAGTTGTGTAATAAGAGGAAGGGGTAAAATAGGGTGTCCACTTCTTTTTTCTTCTTTTTGGCTGTTAGCATAAGGTTGTACTATCCTTCTCTCATTCAGTGTACTAACAGTACTATCTTCCTCTTATTCAGTGTATTGGGAATGCTAGTACAAATAGCTGTTTCCTTATTTTGTTTGAATTAGTTGTTTCCTTCCTATTTAAGTTGTAATGTGCCAATCATTGGCTTTAGGTTGAATGAATAAGATTCCATCATCATCCTCAAATATTCTTGCCTCTAGATTTCACTGCATTTGTGTATTTATTCCTCAACTTATCATGGTATCAGAGCTGCCAAATGTGAGCTAAAATCGAGGTTAATATATCTTCTTCTTCCTCCTCTGTCTTCTTGCTTTGTTTTCTTATATTTCGTCTTCTCCTTCTCTGTTCTCTGTTACTCTTCTTCCTTTCTTATTCCCTTCTCATGGCAAACTCAAGACTTTCATTTGCTGATATGAGAAACCCCCTCTGCTTACATCCATCTGATAATGCAAATTCCATTCAAGTGGAGAAATTTCAAGGAGCAAGTGATTACAGATCATGGAGGCGTGAAATGGAGATTCAGTTGAGTGCAAAATCAAAAGTGGGTTTTATGACTGGAGCTACCACAAGAGATGATACTGATGAGATTAAAGGGGAGCTCTGGGATCTCTGCAACAACACGGTTATTGCTTGGATCAATGGTAGTGTCTCACCTTCCATCAAAAAATCCATCCTTTATTATACATATGCCACTGATGTTTGGAAATCACTTGAAAATAGATTCTCTTTGACTAATGGATCTAGAAAATATCGTTTAAACAAAAAAATATATATGAGTTAAAACAAGGTTCATCCTCTATTAATGAATATTACACATCCATGTCACAACTTTGGGAAGAGTTGGATGCCATAAATGTCTTCCCAAATGTTCCCTCTCCAAACACTTATATGATTGAGTTTATGAACACTATGAACAGATATAAAGAGGAATCTAGGTTATTTCAGTTTTTAAATGGTTTGAATGAGAGTTTCTCAAACATTAGGACTCAACTCTTGATGTTGACACCACTTCCTAGTGTTGAGACTGCATGCTCTATGATTCAGCAAGAAGAATCTCAGAGAGAGGTTCTCAAATCCCCAAAGCTAGACTTGGAAATGTCAGCACTGTATAGCAGGAACAATCCTGTTAAGATTGAGTGCACAACATATGGGGGTAGAGGGCATGCCGCTGAAAAGTGTTGGACAGTGATAGGGTATCCAAAGTGGCATTCTAAGCATGGGAAAAACACAAAACCTATGGGTAAGGATGGATCTAACAGCAGCAACACCAACAAATGGAGCACAGCAAGACCAAAGGTGGCTGCAATGGCTCATGGGGGAGCTTCAACCTCTGCTCAAGGGCTGATGTTTACTCAGCAACAACTAGATCAGTTAACTGCATTGTTCCCAAGTTTGGCAAGTGAACAAGCCAAAGGTTCTGTGATTGATGATGAGCTAGACTACCATTTCTCAGGAATGATCTCCTGTCATAATGTGAAAGGATTAGAACAAGAATGGATTATAGATTTTGGTGCTTCACATCACATTACTCCAAATTTGCATAGTTTAGGTAATGTCACTGCAGTTGTGAATGTACCAGGAATTAAGCTACCAACTGGTGAGAAGGCCTCTATAACCCATGTTGGTCAGATAAATCTAGGGAATGGTTTGATCCTCAAGGATGTGTTGTGTGTGCCAAAGTTTCAGTATAATTTGATGTCTGTGCAGAAACTGAGCAAGGACAGTGCCTGTGAGGTTATTTTCTCACCTGAAGGTTGTACTGTGACTGACAGTAGAACCAAGGATGTCAAAATAGTGGGTGCAGCTAGAAATGGTTTGTATTATCTCAACAGCAAAGGTTTCCCTAGCTGCATGAACTCAACTAAAATGCTGGCTTATTCCTTGTGGCACAATAGGCTTGGTCATGCCTCTCTCTCAAAACTACAGCACATACCTGAGGTAAAACCATACCTTAAGGACTCCTCAGATGTTGTATGTGTGACATGTCCATTAGCCAAGTTCACAAAGCTGCCTTTCTCACTAAGCAGATCACAAGCTGCTGACATATTTGAGCTTGTGCATATGGATATTTGGGGACCATACAGGGAAGTGACAAGAAAAAAATTCAGATGCTTCATGGCTGTGGTTGATGATCACACTAGAGCCACATGGATTTACTTGCTTGAGCATAAATCAAACTCTTTAGGTGTGTTTGAAGTATTCATGAATTATGCTCAAAATCAGTTTGGCAAAAAAATAAAAACCTTGAGAACTGACAATGCTCTAGAATTTAATGATGAGCATTGTCAACAATTTTTTGCTACTAATGGGATTGTGCATCAAACTTCCTGTGTGAAAAGACCCCAACAAAATGCAAGAGTGGAGAGAAAACACAGGAATGTGCTAGAAATGGCTAGAGCCTTGAGATTTCAGGCTTCACTGCCACTCATGTATTGGGAAGATTGTGTCATGACTGCTGCATATGTGATCAATAGACTGCCAGCTGAGGTGTTGAATAATAAAACTCCTTATGAGATGCTCCACAAGAAAAATCCATATTACTCACATATGAGAATATTGGGATGCCTTGCTTTTACTTACAATCCTGCTCATCCAATTGATAAGTTTGTTGTGAGGGGTGTACCTTGTGTGTTCTTGGGATACCCTGCTAATCAAAAGGGCTATAAGCTTCTCAATCTTACAAACATGCTTACATTTGTGTCAAGGGATGTGGTATTTTATGAGCAAATCTTCCCTTTCTCACCTGAATTAGCAAAAAACTACATGAAACCAATACCAAACCCATCTCCTGCCAACCATTATGTGCCCAACCTTGATGAATTCATCTCATTTCATGCTACAGATGACACAGAGAATAATTCATTGAACAACCAAACTCCCACCTTACAAATCACCTCACAAGACACAACCTCACCTGCTGACACAAAACATCACACTGATCAACCTCTCAGAAGATCCACTAGGCAACATATGGCACCAAAATGGATGCAACAATATGTTGATCCAACTCACCAGAAAAATACCTTACAAAATCAACTTATCTCAAACCTTGCTCAAACTACAATACAACCAAAATTCTATTGCTTTCTCTCAACTATCACATCCACAAATGAACTAGCATCCTTTAAGGAAGATGTTCAACAACAGCATTGGGTAAATGCTATGAACACTGAGCTGGAAGCTCTTGAATTGAATGATACATGGGAAATAACTGATCTACCACCAAATAAAACCCCCATAGGTTGCAAATGGTTATATAAGGTCAAATACAATCAAGATGGTTCCATTGAGAGATATAAATCCAAACTGGTAATCCTAGGGTGCAAACAAAAATATGGAGAGGACTATGCAGAAACCTTTGCACCAGTTGCGAAAATGACAACTATAAGGACAGTGCTTGTAGTTGCAGCTATGCAGGACTGGTTCACCTTTCAAATGGATGTCACTAATGTATTTCTGCATGGGGAATTGTTAGAGAATGTGTACATGAAACTGCCTATGGGATATACAGCTATGGGAAGCAGAATTAAGCTCAACACAATCCCTGTCCAATCAAATCTTGTGTGCAAGCTAAAAAAAACTTTGTACGGCCTTAAACAGGCACCCAGGCAGTGGTTCTCTAAACTGTCCAATACTCTAGTTGACTTTGGATTCAGTCACTCCAAATCAGACTACAGTCTGTTCACTAAAACCTCAGGTAAGGCTGTTATTCTGGTATTAGTGTATGTAGATGACTTGCTGATTGCTGGCAATGACATCTCTGAGATTGACATGTTGAAATCCATGTTGTCTCAATCATTTCACATGAAAGATCTTGGCAATCTCACTTATTTCCTTGGTCTTGAAGTTGATAGAACAGAATCAGGCTTCTTTGTTTCACAGAAAAAATATGCTTTAGATCTCCTCAAAGAATACAACATGGTGCATGTAAAACCTCTACACCTTCCTATGGATCCTCACGTAAAACTCACTCCAGACAAGGGAGATCTTTTGCCTTCAGCAACACCATATCAAAGATTTCTTGGCAACCTGATTTATCTTGTAATTACTAGACCTGACATTGCATTCACAGTTCAAGTACTAAGTCAATTCATGCACCAGCCAACTACAGTTCACATGCAAACTACTAAGAGACTCCTAGGGTACCTAGCTGGTACCTACTCTCAAGGCATACTGCTGGCATCTGAATCAGCAGCAATCCTGAAAGTATATTGTGATTCAGATTGGGCAAGCTGTGCCACATCAAGAAGATCTACATCTGGCTATTGTATATTCCTAGGCAACTCTCTTGTGTCTTGGAAAGCAAAAAAGCAATCAGTTGTGGCCAGATCAATGGCTATAACTGCATGTGAGGTAACATGGCTCACTAGTCTACTTCATGATTTGGATCTTAATAACTTGCCACCTACTGTGTTGAAGTGTGATAATAAAGTTGCCATTATATTGCAATAGCAGCCAATCCTGTGCTACATGAAAGAACTAAACACTTGGAGGTTGATTGTCATTATATTAGAGATAAGGTGAAGTCAGGGTCCATAGTCACAGAACTATGTTTCCTCCTCTGATCAAATAGCTGACATTCTAACCAAAATTCTTCCTGTCAAGCAACATCAATACCTTTTGTTCAAGCTGGGAGCTTCACGTATGGCTCACTCTCAGCTTGAGGGGGAGTGATAAGAGGAAGAAGGGGTAAAATAGGGTATCCACTTCTTTTTTCTTCTTTTTGGATGTTAGCATAAGGTTGTACTATCCTTCTCTCATTCAGTGTACTGGCAGTACTATCTTCCTCTTATTCAGTGTATTGGGAATGATAGTACAAATAGTCGTTTCCTTATTTTGTTTGTATTAGTGATAAGTGTATTTTATGCTTATATTTTACCCCCTTTTCTGGTTTATTTTGACTCTAACCTATGCTCTTCAGAGCTATTTTGGCTGACATTTGGTTGTATGGAGTTGTTTGTGCTTGTTAGTGACTTTTTGCAGGATTTCGGTGTTTTTGCATTGATTCCGAGGCAATCATATGAGTTACAACTAGATACTAGAAGCCATGGGTTAGAATTGAAGTAATCAGGAAGCTATGATGAAGCCTGGAGTAACTAGAAGACGAGCCAACTTGATTTAGGCGAAAAAGTCATTTCGCCCGGCTAGTCAGGCGGATTTCGCCCGGCCAGTCGGGCGGAATTTACTTAGCATTTTTCAAGAAGATAGGGGCGAAAACACTGATCGCGCCCGATCGGGCGGATTTCGCCCGGGCAGTCGGGCGGATTGCTTCCAAGGCCAAAATCACTCGCTTTGTGAGCCCGATCGGGCGGTTTTTGCCCGATTGGTCGGGCGGATTGTCCGGAGCCCGTTTTTCACTCCTTTTGACCCGAGCATTGTACTTTTTATATAAATAGTGTTTGTGTTAGGGTTTTGAACACATTACATTAGACATAAAAGACTAGATTAGAATTTATTTTCTCTCATTAGGATTTTTCATTCAGTTTCTCTCTAGAACTTACTTTTGTCAAAACTCAATCATTCATTCAATACAATTGCAATTTCAGGTTCTTCTTTATTTTCTTCTCTTGTTTTTATTAGTTTAATTATTTCCTTAGTTTTAATTGTTAGTAGTATTTTAATTTTAGATCTTGTTTTTGTTTTAGTTCTTGCTTTTGAGTTATTTTTGTTCTTGTTAATTAGTTTAATTGTTGAAGTCATGTTTTCAGTTCCAGTTCTTATGATTAAATTAGTTCCTTTAGTTTCTATTATGCGTGAGTAGTTCCTTTTCTAGGACTAGGGGATCCATGGATTGATTTTGATGCTTGTTCTTAATTGTTGATTGGTTATTAATGTACTGGAATTCCTGTTGTCAATTTTTATTGCTTTCAGTTAAATACTGGCCAGGTTTAATTGTTAGTTTGATATTGTTGAAATCGATGCCGAGAGGTAAGATTACCACAATTAGATCATAAGGACAATAGGCAAAACGAGTCTAAGTGAGCGAGAGCCATTAGAGGAGTTTTGAAGGGGACTAGATTCGAGAGAATTAGTGGACCTTAATTCAAGGAAATTGATAATCTAATTAATTAATTGTGTGCAATTCATTTGTTAATCTATGGTGAACCGATGTCCTAGACTTAGTCATAGATTTATTCCCTTGATCAACTTAGTTCTAGTTTTAGTTAGCGTTTGAGTCTTGATTCGACATTCAAAGGCCCTTTACACAGTTTAGACTTTTTAGAACTAATAGGTTTAATTGCTTCCCTGTGGATTCGATCCCTACTTCCCTAGCTATATTAGTTAGAGTGGTTTGGTTTACTTTTGATAGGTGTGCGATAGCCTCATCAAATTTTGGCGCCGTTGCCGGGGAGGCAATTTTTAATTCTATTAGTCGGGTTTATACTGTTTTTCTTTTTATTTTTCTTAGTCTCAAAGAACTTTTTGGTTCTTTGAGGCAGTTTCTCATCCTTGCTCGGAGTTACATATTGTGCAGGTTTATAGGTTTATGCAAACCGACCACGAGCCTGACACTTTCATCTTCCCTGAGCCCGAGCGAGTATTTTTGAAGCGGTTGAGACGTAGTAGACGCCGAATTTTTCTTCCCCGATCCGTGGAGGAAACTGTTTCTGATTTGTCTCAGTTTTTCGAGTTCACTTTCAACCCGTTGTTTGAAGGTTATTTAGAGGTCGAAATGGCTGCCGAAGGAGAAGGACAGGGTAGAGGACCACCACCTCCACCACCGCCACCTGCGGCCCGTTCATTGAGAGACTATTCCTTGCCTAGTACGGAGTCTATGGCTGGAGGTTATTCAGTACCTGATACCGATGCTGCTAATTTTGAATTGAAACCGGCTCTTGTGAATATGGTTGAACGAAATCAGTTTTCAGGGACATTGAAGGAGGATCCGAATTTGCACTTACAAAATTTCCTTCAATACTGTGATACTATCAAGCAAATGAACGTTTCTAAGGATTACATTAGGAGGAGAATGTTCCCATTTTCGTTGAAAGATAAGGCTAGAACCTGGTTAAATGATCTTAATATGGCCACAATTAATTGTTGGGAGGATTTGGCTCTTGCTTTTCAGAGGAAGTACTATCCACCACAGAGAACAGCTTTATTGAGGAGTCAAATTACTAACTTTAATCAGGAGACAGATGAGTCACTTTATGATGCTTGGGAACGGTTTAAGGAGTTGTTGAGAATGTGTCCTCATCACGGGCTTGAGAAATGGTTTCTGGTTCAGTCATTCTACAATGGTTTGGGTAATGAGAGTAGAGCTTTATTAGATTCTGCTGCTAATGGTCGATTTATGAACCAGGAGGTTAATGCTGCATATGAACTGATTGATGAAATAGCCACTCATAATTCACAGTTTAGTAACCTTAGAGGGCATTCTAAGAAGGGTGGAAAACATGTAGTTGATGATAAGTATGAGAGTCTAGCTGCACAGATCAATGCCATAAGTCAGAAGCTTGATAAGATTGGTACTACAGCTCCTCCACCATCACCTGTAGCTGCACTTTCGGGATGTACTGATCCTTTCTGTGATTCCTGTGGTTCATTTGGTCATAGTTCCCAGTCATGTACCAGTTCAGTAGAGCAAGTGTGTGCCTTTCAAGCCTATAAGAACAATCCATATTCTAATACATACAATCCGGGCTGGAAGGATCACCCATACTTTTCCTACAAGAACAATAGCAATGTACAGAATCCTCAGCAAGCTATGCCACCTCAGCAGGCACCCCAGCAGATGCAGAGATATGTACCACCACACCCACCAGGTTTCAGTAGGCCACCACTATCAGCACCACCAATGCCAGTTCAACCTAGTGGAGAAATCTCAGAGTTAAAAAATATGATGTTGCAAATGCAGAAAAATATGGAGGCAATGCAGGCTCACAACAAGCACCTGGAGACTCAGATAGCTCAGATTGCACAATCCACTGCTCAAAGGCAACCAGGCCACCTTCCATCACAACCTACACCTCCAGTATCACAGGCATCACAGAACCCCCCGAGGGACCATGTCAATGCCATCACTTTGAGGAGTGGAACTGCTTATGAGGGCCCGGAAATGCCTACTGATGATGTTAATTCTGATGTTGCAGGTGGAGCTGAAAAGACCAGTGATGTGGTGATTGAAGATTTGGAGACAGTTCCAGCTAAGGAGGCCGAAGCACCTAAGAAGAAGGTAGATGACACGTCGATTGATACGATCCCGAGGTCACAGGTTAGGTTACCCTTTCCGAACAGGGTAACCAGAAGTAAGAATGATAATCATTTCAGTAAATTTTTAGATATTGTAAAGAATTTGCAGGTTACTGTTCCATTTACTGATTTGATCACTCAAATTCCTACTTATACTAAATTTTTGAAAGATATTTTAAGCAGGAAACGTGAGTTGAATGTGGTGGAGACCGTAGCACTTACGGAGGAATGCAGTGCCATATTGCAAAACAAGTCACCACCGAAACTAAAGGACCCGGGAAGTTTTTCTATTCCTTGTAATATTGGCCCACTGTTCATTGATAAAGCTTTATGTGATTTAGGGGCTAGTGTTAGTGTCATGCCTTTATCTATTTGTAAAAAACTTGATATGGGTGCTTTAAAGGTTACTAACATCACCTTGCAGATGGCAGATAGGACAGTAAAATACCCTAAAGGTATTTTAGAGGATGTCCCGGTGAGAGTCGGGAAATTTTTTATTCCTGTTGATTTTGTTGTGCTAGATATGGATGAGGATGCTCATATCCCAATTATACTTGGTAGACCTTTCTTACACACTGCAGGTGCTGTTATTAACGTGAAAAATGGGAGTCTAACTCTTTCAGTAGGGGATGATAAGGTTACTTTCAACCTTAATGATGCTTTGAAACGTCCAATGATAGAACAATCATGTCATGCAATTTATACTCTTAATGAAATTGTTCTTAATGACCTGCCTCGATCCCCTAATAAGGATCTTTTGGAGGCTCCTTTGTGTTTGGATTCTCTTGCAGGTGACGGAGATAGTGATGATAACAAGATGTGTCAGGATCCAAAGAAAAGGAAAACACGTCGTAAGACACGTCGAAAGCCTCGGAAGTCATCTCAACATGTTTTTAAGGTGAATAAGATAAATGGCGAGATTCCATGTAAGGATCATGAGACAATTGAGCGAACGGAAACCCCAAGCATCTTTGAATTTTTAACTACATGGGGTTCACGTTCCCTCTTTGACCCTCCTTAAAGTATTGTGTAACACGGTCAAGCTAATGACCTTAAAGGAGCGCTTTGCGGGAGGCAACCCGTAAGTAGTCTAGTTTTCTTTTCACTTTATTTTGTTTCCGTAGTAGTAGTTCATACCTCAACTAAGTTTTATCTATGTTGGTGAGTGAGAGTGAGGGTACTAATGATTTTGGTCAAGTTCGATTTATGAGTACAGATCTCAAAACGTTGCTAAGGTGAAAATTTGCAAGGAATTGAAGCACCCGTGCTACCGCGGGCTTCGCCCGAGCACTAGGGCAAAATCCGCCCGGTCGGGCGCACGGGACGAGTAAGGAAGGCATGAATTATAAAGGCAAAAATTTCGCCCGAGCAGTCGGGCGAAATCCGCCCGATCGGGCGCGAATGGTGTTTTTGAGGAAAGATAAAAAAAATTCTAAGTAACTTTCGCCCGAGTCGGGCGAAAATGCATCTCAGTCGGGCGAAATCCGCCCGATCGGGCGAATAGACTTGTCCGCGAAAGGTTCACAGGATCATTTTCAAATGACCATAACTTTTCTTCTAGGACGTTCCACGGGACGTATGACCTACCATTGGAAAGCTCTTTGAGTTTACTTTCCAATGAAATAATAATCGTGTTGATCCAAATTTTACTTTGTGAGATATGGTCGAAATAGTGACAGGTGGTCAAATTTCAATCCATGTATGCTACACGCAATATCGGCTACCACTCACGCCTTTTTCTTATCCTTGCACAACTTCATCCTTTTACCCATTTACATCATATTCCACCCTCATGACCCCCTAACCCCATCCACCATCTCTCTTCTCTCTCACCTTACTCCCTTCCAGCACTGAGGACATTGCTGAGTCCGGCTTGGGGGAGGTATGATTTATTGCTTTATTAGTATAGTTTTATTGCTTTTTAGTATAGATTTATTGCTTTCTTAGGATAGTCATATGGTTTGTACTGCTTGGTAGAAGTTGGAGTTTACATATGACCAAAAATATTGTACTGCTTTCCTAGTTTAGATTTTATTGTTTTTTAGATTGAATGGTTTGAATGAATTGAGTTTATTTTTGATTTAAGAAGTACCGAATGATTGAATGATGACTTCCCTGTGCCCCGCATTTTATTTAAAAATGTTTTCGATCGATTTGGGCATGTGATGAGTTATGTTTAGGGAATTGCCAACTTGGACTTGAACTTGACTTAGCTTGAAACAATTTCTAATCTTGCCATTATAGCCATGTGTAGAGTAGGGGCTTGAACTGTGTTAACGGGAGGATTTGAGCCGCATACATTATTTCTATGCTTATTTTCTTTCGTGTGTGCTTAGTTCCTAGTGCATGTATGATCCATGTTTTGGCTTTTGACTCTAGTAGCTTGGCTTTAGTATGTTACATGTCGCGAATGATAAAAGGCATTCATTTTCTAGGAGCTTTCAGATTTTAGGCATTCATTCACAAATTTTCCCTTGATCCTTGTTTTGAGCTTTTTACCCTTCATTTGCATTTTAGCCACATTACAACCTTATTTGGCCTTGTTCTAATCATTTTGATATATGCCCAAGCTTGGCTTGGGGGAGTAGGAGAGTTGTTTTGTTGTTGTTTTGCATTTGTTAGAGGTTTTGGAGGATTGAAAAATTTGTGAAAAAGTTGTAGTTAAAGTTTGATAATAGGTCTCACATTAAGGCTCTGTATACCAATGTCTAGGCTAGTTTTAATGAGGAATTAAGATGTAATATCTTTTATTGACCTAGTTATGTATGTGTGATGATTTTGTCCTTGACATGTGGTTAAGAGTCGTGAGCCTAAATCGAAAAAAAAAGATCTTGAAAGTTGAAAAGGAAAAAAAAATGAAATGAAAGAAAAAATGAAAAAAGAAAAGAAAAAAAGAATTTAAAGATGTTGAAGAAGAAAAGCTTGTGATATTTGGAGCAGTTGAAATGTAAGTTTTAATGGTGTGATGTGATCCCATGTGAATTGGTTTGATGTTGGAGTTGATGCTGGAGATGTTAATTATGATTCTTTATTGTCACATGCATATAGCCCGTATTTACCGCCACATTATCCCAAATTCTATCCTACTCGTCACCCTAGCCACGTTACAAGCTTAAAAAGACCTTTTTGATCGGCATGTACATATTTTTAGTTCTTGTGAAGTGAGTCAATTGCCAAAGCTAGTGAGTATTACTTGCATTTCGAGTCGACTTTCACACTAGGATTGAGTGACTACCCTTAAACACTTGCATGAGGTGTGAGATGTGGGTTTGGGTTCTCAAAATTTGCATTTAAACACTTATTGCACTTGCATTCTTATTTGGGATTAAGGGTGAGCTTCATTGTTTATGCTCAATTTTATGTGTGGAGTGACACCGAGTGAGCTACTCTAGTCATCGACTTCTATTTCTTACATGGTTGGCTTATTGATTTTGATTTAAGTGGATTGCGGTCAAGGGATTTTGATATGTTGGTATAGGAACTTACATGCTCGGAATTGCTTGAATTGGTTGTATTTTCAAAAGTTTTGGGGTGAAGTCATTGTTCGGTCTAGTTGTTGCTTGAGGACAAGCAAGGGTTTGGCTTGGGGGAGTTTGATAAGTGTATTTTATGCTTATATTTTACCCCCTTTTCTGGTTTATTTTGACTCTAACCTATGCTCTTCGGAGCTATTTTGGCTAACATTTGGTTGTATGGAGTTGTTTGTGCTTGTTAGTGACTTTTTGCAGGATTTCGGTGTTTTTGCATTGATTCCGAGGCAATCATATGAGTTACAACTAGATACTAGAAGCCATGGGTTAGAATTGAAGTAATCAGGAAGCTATGATGAAGCCTGGAGTAACTAGAAGACGTGCCAACTTGATTTAGGCAAAAAAGTCATTTCGCCCGGCTAGTCGGGCGGTTTCGCCCGGCCAGTCGGGCGGAATTTACTTAGCATTTTTCAAGAAGATAGGGGCAAAAACACTGATCGCGCCCGATCGGGCGGATTTCGCCCGGGCAGTCGGGCGGATTGCTTCCAAGGCCAAAATCACTCGCTTTGTGAGCCCGATCGGGCGGTTTTTGCCCGATTGGTCGGGCGGATTGTCCGGAGCCCGTTTTTCACTCCTTTTGACCCGAGCATTGTACTTTTTATATAAATAGTGTTTGTGTTAGGTTTTTTTCAACACATGACATTAGACATAAAAGACTAGATTAGAATTTATTTTCTCTCATTAGGATTTTTCATTCAGTTTCTCTCTAGAACTTACTTTTGTCAAAACTCAATCATTCATTCAATACAATTGCAATTTCAGGTTCTTCTTTATTTTCTTCTCTTGTTTTTATTAGTTTAATTATTTTCCTTAGTTTTAATTGTTAGTAGTATTTTAATTTTAGATCTTGTTTTTGTTTTAGTTTTTGCTTTTGAGTCATTTTTTTTGTTCTTGTTAATTAGTTTAATTGCTGAAGTCATGTTTTCAGTTCCAGTTCTTATGATTAAATTAGTTCTTTTAGTTTCTATTATGCGTGAGTAGTTCCCTTTCTAGGACTAGGGGATCCATGGATTGATTTTGATGCTTGTTCTTAATTGTTGATTGGTTGTTAATGTACTGGAATTCCTGTTGTCAATTTTTATTGCTTTCAGTTAAATACTGGCCAGGTTTAATTGTTAGTTTGATATTGTTGAAATCGATGCCGAGAGGTAAGATTACCACAATTAGATCATAAGGACAATAGGCAAAACGAGTCTAAGTGAGCGAGAGCCATTAGAGGAGTTTTGAAGGGGACTAGATTCGAGAGAATTAGTGGACCTTAATTCAAGGAAATTGATAATCTAATTAATTAATTGTGTGCAATTCATTTGTTAATCTATGGTGAACCGATGTCCTAGACTTAGTCATAGATTTATTCCCTTAATCAACTTAGTTCTAGTTTTAGTTAGCGTTTGAGTCTTAATTCGACATTCAAAGGCCCTTTACACAGTTTAGACTTTTTAGAACTAATAGGTTTAATTGCTTCCCTGTGGATTCGATCCCTACTTCCCTAGCTATATTAGTTAGAGTGGTTTGGTTTACTTTTGATAGGTGTGCGATAGCCTCATCAATTAGCTGTATTAGTTGTTTCCTTCCTCTTTAAGTTGTAATGTGCCAATCATTGGCTTTAGGTTGAATGAATAAGATTCCATCATCATCCTCAAATATTCTTGCCTCTAGATTTCACTGCATTTGTGTATTTATTCCTCAACTTATCATTGTGATTTGCACATAGCAGTCTTTATTGAATCCTAATACTAGTGATGCATGTGATGGTTATACAATTCTAAGTGGAAGCAAAGAAGTTATAAGAAAAAGCTAGAAATAATGGTTAGTGAGTAAAACTCGCATAAATATTAAACTAAAAATTGTTATAGAAAATAGGGTTTAATAGAGAGTATTTGTGGGAGAGAATAAAACTTACTTTCTTATTCAGTACCAAAGTATATATATATATACAAGCATTAAGAGTTTCCTGTAGAATAAACCCTAGTATCCAGAATATTCTAGATCATACCTAAGGGGTATAATGGACATCCATAAAATAATAATATTTTATAACAAAAATAAAACATTTTTTTTATAAAATCTAGTAAAAAAACCTAAACATGAAATCTATGAAAAGAACCTAAGCATGAGTGCTAAGAGATAACATGAAATAAATTCTATGCATGAATGCTAAAATGAAATCCCAGTAATAAACCTAGACATGAATTATAGTAAGTGCCATGAAATAAATACTAGCATGAATTCTATGAAAGCATACAAAAACCTAAAACATGATTTCTCAGGAAAAGCAAAAATACTAAACATGAATCCTAAAATAAAAGCAATGAAATCATGTAATCATGCCAAACATATTAGAAAGTAATAATTACATTAGATATGCTAAGAAAATTGAAAATAAGGAAGAAAAATGAAATAATAAATTATGTAAAAAAAACATGCATAAATTTAAGAAACTACATTTTGAAAATTTTTGGAGATTAATTGGAGGAGGAACTCAGTATAATAACTTATCCACACGTTTACAATAATCCTAGAAGTGTACCAAGACAATCTCGAGCCTTGGAGGACTTCTAAGGGCAAGATGTGAAGGTAAGAAACAAGTAACTACCTAGAAAAACCTAATCAATGAAATGTTATGAAACTTTTTGGTATGAAACTTTGATGTGTTTGGGATATGTTCTTAAAATTTCGTAGCAATATACCGAGTATATTGAGAGAACTAGTGAATTGAAGTTTTCCTATCCCAGTTTCGCTTGAAAAATTAGTGTTATAACTTCAAAAAATTACCTACAAAATTCGCTCAATGAAAACCGGTGAATATTTGCAGTGTGGTAGTATTATGTGTTAGAAATACCGTGCTAAAATGTCATAGGTAGATATTGAACTATTTGTTAGATATGAAGATTTGAATTTGAGGAGCTCGAGCTGCAAATATGTTATTCAATTTAACTTAATTATATTTCCGTAGTATAATCCTAATTATATTTCATAATTGCTAATTCATCAAAAGACATTTCCTTAAGGTATTACTCTAGAGAGGAAATTGGAGAGATTAGAGCAGCGCAAGGTCATCCCATTACAGCTTCGCGACATTCTTTTGGACTGACTGGGGTGGTTGTGGCCAGTTTGGTTCTGGTTCGCTAATGGCTAGTGAAACTTGGTGGTGCTTCTATGACTTAATGTTTTAGTTGTAGTTAATTAATTAGTTATTAGTTGTGCACTTGTGACTTTGTGTTTTGGTTCTGTTTTCTTTCTTTTTTCAGTTTTTTCTTTTGCTTTGTTTTGCTTCTCTTTGTGTTGTTCTTTTGTCTTGTTTAGGGCCGACCCATATTTTAAATAGCCACGGCTCCAATTACATTTCAAATGACAAAAAGACATTTTATGAAAAGCAAGCTTAATTCATTTTGGACTATAGATCTTAAGAATTAACATGTCAATAATTCATCACAATATTTGAGTTTAACTACTCCTAATTCCTAAATTCAAGAATTTCATTGGAACTTCAATTGATAGTTTCATAATAATATTAACATTTTTATGTCATATTTTTGTGACATCTATTACATTTTCTTTGTAATTGAAACCATAGTGCTATTATTTTATAAAAAATGATTAAGGGCTATGTATGAGCATTAAATTCATTTCTTTAAGTGGAAACAATTTTAATAATAAATGTTTGAGTTTATTTTTTTAATTCCACTTCAAGCTTCTTATACATAATCGTCTAAAATTAATTGCAACAATCTAATTTTATTTCACACTTGCCAAGGCATATGCTACCATTTTTATTTTTAATTAGATATTACTAAAATATATTTATATAAACAAATCAGACAAGATTCAATATTACTATATTTTTCCCTACTTATATATCATCAAAGTCAACCAAAGTATGGTCAATCAATAGTGACACTTAGACATATCAAAGTATTATTTTAAAATTATTTTTTCTATTTAATTATGATGAGTGAGTAGTATAGTAATCTGGGATTAAGTTAAGACCTAGTCATTATTATTATATGATATATTGCCTTAATCCTCAATTTAATCATTAATTGCTCTTGCTCCATTGATTATGCATATGTTGATATTAGATTAGGGATAATCAATATTGTTATGGTTCCATTGTGTCCCTCACTACAAAATTTGAGTTTTGACAGATATAATTATTTGAAGTAAGGACATGAAATTCTCCATATCAATAGGTAGAGTAGATTGTGAGGGAATTAGGGTGTTGTGTTCAATGCATATAATTTGTATGATCCCACGACAATATGTTTGATTGTAAATTAGAGAATCTAGCATAGGTACTTGAGAAAGGTTTATACTCCCTCCGTTTCTATTTGTTGGTTACATTTTCCCTTTATATTGTTTCATTTTGTTAGTTACTATTTGGAATCTTTATTTTTCTATCAATAGTTTTGGACAAATTTACCCTGATGATTCTTGTCTAATTCCTACACTTATAAAAGCGTAAAAGAGTAAAGAAGAAAACGACGTCATTACATTACAATACAACTAAGAAAAAAGACATCACTACACTACATATTTCATGTACAACTCTTACTTTTTTCCACTTTATAACTAACAATATTTTCCTACTATCTAAACTCCTTAATCTACGTGCATAATACCAAATGTAACCAACAAGTAGTATGTTTCTAAACAATTGATTTTCTAGTTTGGGGAAGGGATTGAGTTTTACATAAGACATGCCAGTGGAGATAATTATTTTTAGTCTTTTATTTATTGTTTTTATTTTGCTACATTTTGGATAACCATCCAATCTCTACTTATTTCAAAATCTCTACTAATTATTATTCTTAATAAATAATTTTTTATTGAACATTTTCTATGGAATCAACAATGAATTATCTTGGTACATTATTATAAGTATTTGTTAGGTTTAGGAATAATGTCGGTGATGGGGCAGGCCGACCTTCAATTCGCACCCAAGGCCCCAAAATGTGAGGTCCATGTCTAAGCTACATATATTTACTAATGTAAGTAGCACTTGAAAGTAATTTAGTGCAATTGAAAAATACAGTAGTTTAAGGGATTGAATTAACACTTGGTTGTGGGTTCACCACCCATGACATGTAATTTACTTTTGATTTCTTTTTCATTCTTTATTTATTTATTGTATTTCATCCATTTTGATATTTACCATTTACAAATTCCTATAATCCTATTAGGCTATCATGAACTACGAAAAAGTGTGAATGTGAAGATGTAAAGGTGTGAAAGATATGTTGAATGACTGGACGAGGTCACGTATATATAGTGCCAAAGGAGACAGCGTCAAGCGCAGGAGCGTTAAAGGAGCGTCGGAGCGCTCAGTGACGAGAGCAAGAACGCCCAGCGGGCGCTCGAGCTGAGCACATGGGTGCTCGTGCTGAGTGGTGAAGCGCTCGTTAGTCGCCTGGGCGCTCGCTACTCGGATTTTTGGAAATTTTCAATTTTTTTCCTAATTTCAATATTCGTCCTTCTTGAATGCTCGAGGGCCCAATGAGTGTCTATGCTCTCGAGATCGAATTTTTGAACTTCATATTGCTGCTATGTACTTCCATATTTCGAAATTCACTTCCCTGTTTCACCTTATACGCTTCCATAAACCTAAAGTATTCCGTACGGATCCTTCGAGAATATTCTAGAAGGTCGACGTACTTGGTCGTGTTTGCACGCTTAATTTATTTTCTTTATTTCTGAAATATAAACGACAAAATGAAATAATAAAATTAAATTAAATATATTAAAATGAAATAAAACTCAAATATAGTTTTACCTGTTATTAATAACAACATGGGTTAGACTGAAATAAAATAACGTGGCAATTCTGTTTATTCCTTCACGCTCCAATAGATAAGTAACATAGTTTTTCCCTTTATTAATAACAGTTTTGGGGATTAAAACTCAAAAATTTTAACAAACGAAAGAACACTTTCTCCTTGCTTGATTCTTCAAGTTGCCTAGGTTCATAGGATTTATTTAGTGTTGACATTGAGATTAAAAAGAATGTCATACACTTGCCTTTGCAATGCATTGCTGCATTATTTACGTAGCAGTACAATAGTTTAACATATTTAGCACAAGTAATTAATGAGTAACTAACTAAACTAGGAATATGTTTTATGTGTGGGTTACACTGAATATTATATGAATATTATTTGTGGGTTAAACTAGGAATGTGTAATTTGTTAGATTTAAATATAATATAAACTTTAATCTCCATACTAAATTACTCGGTAAACAATGAATGCGGAAGCGTACCTGAATCCATATATAATCTTCAACAGAGTTCCTTATTGGTTTGAGTCTTTTAGTACTTACACTCAATAGGATATTCTCTCTAGTGATGGGGTGTAATTGAGAGTCTATTGTATGTGTTGTACTAAGGACCATAACCCTAGATGTCTATTTATAATAGACTCCTTTATGTATTAGGAAAGGCCCAATGATTTCAACATAATAATATAAGCCCATTCTCTACAAAGACGTAAACAAGCCCAACTATATTTAATTTATTGGATCACTTTATTAGGGCCAAACTTAATGATAGCGTATTAATACAACTAGAACCGTATAATACAACATATCAATTATATTAGGTCCACAATTCCAACAATCTCCCACTTGGATCAATAAAATTGTGTATGTGTATTGCTATTAATTCTATTTTACTTTATAACTGTATGAGCTCAAATGTTATCAATTCAAATCGTCTTTAATCAATTCGGTCCATTAATTATATCCACAAAGGATCAAAGCGATCTATGTTACTTCTATAATATCGTAACTAGACCTTCAATGGTTACAATATTAACATAACTAACGACATGAATCAAGTATAGGTGTGTAGCATGGAAATTGCATTCAAGTGTGACCCAATAATGCCTATTTCCAACTGGTCCACTTTATACTGTAGTGAGATCAATAATATGATCAAAGAACAGAGTAACCAAAGTGAATACTTCGTTTCTGCAGAAAATATCCTTATAATAAAAAATATCCAAATATATCTTTATGTCATGTAATAAGCACCCAAATGTAAAACTCCCACTGAAACTAAATTTCCTTAGGTGGCATGATGCCCAAATGAGCACTTAGCTCATGAAATTCCTTAGGTTATAAACCCTAGTAAGCGGATCCGCAATTATGGATTTTGTGCTAATGTGCTTTAAAGACAATTGTTTACTTTAGATTCTTTTAATTTCTTCATAGCTCTAAAACCGCTAATTTTTTTATAAAACAACTTTCAGGATGGTCTTTCAAAACCCATTCACTATGCATACATTCGTGACAAAATCCCTTAGCCATAATGCATGGTTAAATGCCTTACAATATAATTAAGCTATTAATTCTACTTCCGTGAAGTAGCTTTAACATTTGTCTGGCCCTTTTGCAATGAAATGCACCTTCGGCTATGACAAACATATATCCTTATGTGGATTTCAAGATATCTTGATATCCAACCAAGTCGGAGTATGATACCAAGTGATCTCAACTTGATCCGAACTTCTATAGGTGAGCATATAATCATTTGTTCTCAACAATTAATGCATAATTCTTTAGACTTTCTTAGCTTTAAATATGCAATCATTGGATTACATATACATTTGTCTAATACCCCAACAATGTATGCAATACATGAATGTGTGCAAACTTAAGCATACATTGGATTTCTTATACGGGGTTCTTTGCATTTCTTCATTTTCAAAATCATTCTTTGGGCATTGAATGAGACTATATATGTCTCCCTTAACCATATAGGTATCACCTGATTTAAAATCATGTATGACATCTCTTTACAAAAAACATTAGTGGCAAGCAACATGTCATCAATATATAACACCAGGAAAACATACCTTACTCCCACTAAACTTATGGTACACAATCAACAATTGAATTTGTCTCAAACCATGAGATACGCCAATTTGACGATAATTAAAGTACCATTGATGGAAAATTTGCTTAAACTCATAAATGGATTTCTTTATTTTGTAAATTATTTTCCCTTTTAATTTTTTTTTGAAACAAAGTTTTCTGCTTGTTGCATGTAAATATTTTACTCAATTTACCCATTAAAAAATATTGTTTTAACATCCATTTAATGTAGCTCAAGATTTAAAAAATATGTCACAAGCGTCATCATAATTCTAAAAGAGTCTTTAGATGAAACTGAAATATAAATCTCCTTATAAACAATGTCGTCCTTTTAAGTACAATCCTTTAACAAGACGAGTTTGATGCCCTTAACACATTGCCTATTGAAATCCATCATGGACTAAATTTTCATTTACTACCAATAGGTTTCATACCTTCAAACAATGGAATAAGGTCCCAAATGTCATTGTCTTTCATGGACTTAACTTCCTTATTTATGGCATCAACCCACTCTAGAGAGTTTAAGCTATCAACTGTTTGATGAATACTGATCAAGTCATTATCTATCATTCCATTGTCTAGATCTTTTCCTCAAAGAAAAACAATTGTCCTTATCAAGAATTGCACTTCTTCTTTCTTTAGTGGATCTCTTCAATAACACTTGTTCTTGAGGTTTGTTGAGTTTGCTCATCAATAATATCCTTATCTTCCCCTCCAAACTCAACATCCTCAAAGAATAAGACATTTCCTATCAAAAGATATCTATCAGTGGAATCATAAAACTTTTACCCCTTATACCTTTTAAGGTATCCAATAAAGTAACAACTAATATTTCTACATCCAGTCTCCATTTGCTTGGTTTATAAGGCCTTACCTCAACTAGACAACCTCATATAAGAAGATACCTCACACTGATTTTTTTTTAGTCCATAAATCATAAGGGTTTTAGAACTTTGTCTTAGTTGGTACTTTATTGAGAATATAAGTTGCGGCCTTTAACGTCTTTCTCTAGAGTGATTATGGTAAAGTAGTATGACTCACCATATTCTTTAGAGTTCTACTTTATCTATCAACAACACCGTTTCCTTGAGGATTTCCTGGCATGGTGTATTGATGGACAAAGCCTCTAGGAAAAGAGCCAAAGATCTTGGACAATATTCACCTAATCAGTCATTTCTGCCATAATATTAATCCTTCACCATGATCAGATCTGACTTTCTTAATTCTTTTGCTAAGCTGATTTTCAACTTCAGCTTTTATAAGATTTGAACATGTCCAATACTCGAGATGTCTCATTAATTAGATATAGGTAGCCATAATGAGGATAATCGTCTGCGAACATAACATCTATTACTGTCCATTTCCAGAAATTGTAGGGAAAGGACCACTAATGTCTTTAAGTTTGTTTTAAGCCATAGAGTTCATTTGACTCCTATAACCTTTTGTTTGTTTTCTTTCTCTTGATGAACTTAATGCATATATCAATATAGGAAAAAAATAAGGGAATGATTATGAAGAACTCTATCTAAGACAAAACCTTTTAATTCTTTGTTTAGAAATATATCCTAAACGTTTGTGCCAAGGTGAAGAGAAATTTCATTTGTTAATTTTATTTTAGTATCACAAAAATTTGTTATGTAACCAACAACATTAAACAAATTTAGGTTATTATATCATGATAATGAAGCAAAACTAACCAACTTTGATTGTTGAAAAGACTAAATTTATTGTTTCCAAAAAAATAAATAAACAAACAACCAAAGATAACCAGATTTGTCCAAATTGGAAATGAAAACCGAATTCCACCTCAAAAGCAGTAAAACAAAAACTTATCAAATCCAAATAGTTAATGGTCTTTAATAATAACCTGAAAAAGTTTATAGGTACACCTTAATTATCTTGTCATCACCAATTGATGTATCTTTGAACATTATTTGACTTTTAACAGTTCAAACAACCTTACTTAGACACACTAATGTAAGTAGCAGCATCAAATAAATTCTAGTTACCAAGTGTATTCTGATACTAAATTTAAATTAACCTCCAAACAGACAAAAGGAAAAAACATACCCTTATCTGCGTGTCATGTGTGACATTTAGCACATTATTGTTTCTTTCTATATGTGCCATCCCACCACAACAGAAGCATCCAAAAAAAAACTTTATGATGCTTCGTTTGTAACTTTAAGATCGCGTCCTTACCCTTATTTCTTTACTTTATGTTCCTCGTTTCTTTATTCTTTAAGGAAATAAAACAACTCAAAGAGTAATTATTTCCACCCTTTTGATTTTAATTTGAAAAAAAAAAAAAAACAAGTTTAACAAGGAACAATTACATCCTTTAATTCCGATAAAGTGCCATTGAATGATTCTAAAATTGCATGTTTGATAATCATAAGACTCATGCACTTTTGAACGTTCCCATTTCTCTATTATCCCCTATCATAAAAGGAGTTAGAATCCGTTAGAGTAATGGGATGTGAATCCTTATAGCAAGGTCTAGATGTATACAACCAATAACTTTTAAAATGTTCTCTTTCAAGCCTTTAGGAAATGTGATATTCATAAATATCAAACCACTGTAACTATTCATTTAAGAGAACAAAACCAAATAAAATTAGCTCACATATTATTTCGATATTTCACTAAATAATTAGAATTCATTTTGGCAATAAATCCCATCATCACAACAGACCTAGCACAACACCAATTTTTAGTCTTTGGACAGAAAAATTGATTTGTAAGTGGTCCTCTTGGTGTAGTAATCAAATATTAACAATAAATTCCTGTCAAATACTAAGCCTTTCTTTGGACCGACTTGATATTCACATGGAAAAACTTTTAATTGTTACATATTTATTACCACAAGCATATATAATTTCCGGCCAAATAATAATCTTCCTTTGGGCCGACTACTATTCGCATGAAAATTAAATACACACAACCATCTCAATATTTTAAGTTAATCAATCTACATAAAAGAGGTTAATTTGGTAACATAATACTTCAATTGATTAAACTAAAATATGAGACAAACTTTATAAATCAATTTGCCAAGAATGTGATATGTATTTAGCCTTTAATCATATGAGAAAAAACATTTATTTTTTGGCCAAACAATAATCTTCCTTTGGGCCGACTATTATTTGCATGGAAATTAAACATACACTACAATCTTACATAAAGGAAATTCGGTTGGTAACATAATACTTCAATTAATTAATTAAATATATGAGACAAAATTATAAGCCAAATTACCAAGTGAATACACAACCTGATAAATCTCTAACCTTTGAAGAGAACAAATCAAAACAACACTGATTTGCGCTAACATGCATATACAACTCATATACAATTTACCCAAAACTTAAGCAAAACATAATAGGAAAAATTCATAAATATAATCTCAACTATGGGCGTTCACCTAATGAAAGACCGAACTTTAATTAATCCAAAAATGGACCCAACTTTCATGCCCATTTTCCAATTTTAGACCATTTTAAATTTTAACTTGTAAAATCAAGTAAATCTTGCTAATTATCCAATTTT
Source organism: Suaeda aralocaspica (assembly GCA_016808085.1). Classification (NCBI taxonomy): domain Eukaryota; kingdom Viridiplantae; phylum Streptophyta; class Magnoliopsida; order Caryophyllales; family Amaranthaceae; genus Suaeda; species Suaeda aralocaspica. Next base: position 313,723 of record PYUH01000196.1, read on the forward strand.
TGCCTAAACAGGACCACCCGAAACCACCACCACAACTATCCCTTCCACCCGAAACCTCTAAATGTTAAGAATAAACCGGATAATTAACAAGATTTTACAAGTTAACATTTAGGAGGATCCAAAATTGAAAAATGAACTTGAAAGTTGGGTCCATTTTTGGATTAATCAAAGCTTTTATTAGAAGAACACCTATAGTTAGGATTGTATTTATGAATTTTTTCAACATAATATTAGTATAAAACTTGATTAAGCAAAATGACAAAAAAATCTCAACAAAGTTGACTTTGTTGGATTAAGTACTCTAACTATGTGATTAAAAAAAAAACACGAAGTTGATTCTGAAAAATACATTGGTGATTTAATAAACCACAAAAACCACAATTTATTGTGATTCAGTAAAACTTGATTTGATAAAACCACAAAACAAAAACTTGGAAAAAAAAACCTCCATAGAAAACAATTGATTTCAATTAAATCAACCCAATCACAAAGTCCTAATAAAACAACGATTTATTGAATAGAAATAAAACCAAATAATTTATTATGGAGGAAGCTCATGATACCACTTGTTAGATTTAAATCTAATATAAACTTTAATCTTCATACTAAATTACTCGGTAAAGAATGAATGCGGAAGCGTACCTGAATCCATATATAATCTTCAACCATGTTCCATATTGGTTTGAGTCTTCTACTACTTGCACTCAATAGGATTTTCTCTCTACTGATGGGGTGTAATTGATAGTCTATTGTATGTGTTGTACTAAGGAGATGTCTATTTATAATAGACTCTTTTACTTAATCTGTCTATCATGTATTAGGAAAAGCCCAATGGTTTCCACACAATAATATAAGCCCATACTCTACAAAGACGTAAACAAGCCCAACTATATTTAATTTATTGAATCATGTTACTAGAGCCAAATTTAATGATAGCGTATTAATACAACTAGAACCGTATAATACAACATATCAATTATTTTAGGTCCACAATTCCAATATAATTAACCTATATACTCCATAAAACCTATATGAATAAGTTTATGAGAATTCTAAGTAGTAAGTACCCCACAAATCAGTAAAAGGTTAATGAGTGCATGTTAGAAGGCATATCTTATTTTCCACACTTTCTCTGTTCTCTTTAATACTTTTTTCCACATGTTTATCTTTTATATCTTTTGAATTAATATTCTATCTGTCTACATGTTCCTCGCCGATAACATCTCTTGTAAGTGACTCTCGTTTCTCCTTTAGTTTTTGTCCTTTTTATTTATATTTTTTCTTTATAGTTGATATAGTTAATTAGTAATTACAAAGAAAATTGTTGTAAATAAATTTATGGTGGGGAAACTTGCACATGATGTTTTTTTAACACGAATTTAAGTTATAATAAGCTATACAATTCAAAATTAATGCTAATAAAAAATAGAATACTTCTGATTAATAATAACAGTATTTTTTTACACACATATTTAAAAGTCGCATACTCTCTCTATTCCACCACAGTCATCCCAAATACTATTTGTGATTAAAATTTGAAAATAATTAAAAAAACATGTCGGGTTAAAAACCAAATTTATATGAGAAATTAACAATTGCATATGAGTGTTGCAAGTTGCAAGTTGCAAGTTGCAAGTGATATAAATAGAGCCCACATAATATTATTTTATTTTAGACAATGAGCCCACATAATATAGTGATGAACCTTTACAAATAAAGAAAAAAATATATTGTTTCAAAATTGGAAAAAGTAAAAATAGCATGAACTTATAGAACCTCAATATGAGAAAAGTGGTATGAAGTTCCTTAAATGAAGAGAGTGTATGCATTTGAGGGAGTTTATGGTATATGATATACACTTCCTGCGGGTTCAATTGAATTTCTGCTTCAATTGAATAATAGTTTTCAAGGAATTATATATTACAGAAATATCTGCTTCAATTTTAACTTCTCTTGAAACTAATACTACTCAGGGCCGTTCCTGAGATTTTAGAGGCCCGGGGCGAATTAGTAAAGATGGCCCCCCAAAAACTAGTTTAAAAGTACTATCGATGTTTTTTATGAAAAAAAAACACATGTACAAAAACGAGAAAATGATTTAATTTAAAAAATACGAGTATATTTAAAAAAAATAAATTCTTTTAAAAATAAGTAATAGTACACATTATATTTGCATAATACCTTAAGGATTCTTACAAAAATTATATTAAGTGTTTTGAAAAGAAAATTCTAACATTAATATGGGTAGTAAATTTTTTCATTTCAAGTTTTTATAACTTAAAAATAAAATAAAAGGGATTAGATGTAAATTAAAGTTTTTAAAAAATACATATGAATTGATTTTTTTACCATGGGTTTGTAGAGAACATCTATTTAATTATTAATTATTATAGAGTTTAAGTAAAGTCCAGAACAGCTAAGAACTATCACTTAAAATTATTATTATTGAGTTCCTAAATCTTTGAGAATATGTTGATTGGGATTTAATGTGGATGATAAATTGGTAAGATTAATAGTAGGATTATGCGAATTTCCCAAAAGGATGAAAATGAATTAGTTAAAGAATGTTTTTAAAAAAAATTAGTTTAAGAATGAAAAAAGCAACTTAGAGGAAAAATTGGTGTTCACGAGAATTGGACCTAGGACCACGTGCAAGAGGTGCTCAAAACCTTCATAGTTACCACTAAGCCAACTTGTTTTAGGTGTTACATGTGTATGAGTAATATATATAAAGCCTATTTACTTGATGCATGGACTTGAACTTTTTGAGCCCTGGGCATGGGCCCCGCTCGCCCCGCCCCAGGGCCGGTCCTGATACTACTATATCATTGATGCAAAAATAAAAAATATATTATGAGACGTACCACATTTTATGTAATGCAAAGTGCTATTAAGTGTCAAGTAATCTAGATTTATACTTTGAATTGATTAATTATTAAAACTCTACGTATTTAGTTTATATTTCGAATGTAAACTAGCTATGACTAGTAATTCCGATTGGAAAACAGACAAACGAAGTAGATTGTTAACCATACTATGCATTGGAAACTATATACTTCCTCCGGATCTACGTACAATGATTGCAACACTTTTACGTACTATATAAACTGAAAAACTCTATAGTCAAGTTTTACAATTATTATAGATTGTGTATACTATATAGTATAAGACTTATGCAGTATTGACTATTATCTATTACTTGTATTAAATCACAAGCGACTCGATTAGAGGCTGACATTTGTCACCCTATCATTGGCTTTTGTTTTAGTATTTTATATTAAGTTTTAAAAATATATTTTATTTATATCTTACTATACTAAAAGATACGAGTTATTTATTTTTTTGGATGCAAACTACTTAATTAAAATTTGTAGAATACTTTATAAGCATTATTTCAAATGCATATTTTGATTTACTTTCTTATTTTACCCATATTATAACTATTTAAATGTCTAAAATGTTATCACTTTTTATATTATTACATAAGATTTTAATTTAATGCAATACTATTATTACTTTGCATATTCTTCATAAAGATAAAATATATGACTTATTTTTTAATAGATGCACGAGATTTTAATAGTTCAAATGTAAAATTATTGTGCATGATAGCAATGTTTTATAAAAATAATATTAAGATGTAATGAATAATAAGGATTTTAGTTGTGCTTCTAATGTTATTGATAAAATGGAGTATTTTAATTTAGTAAAGCGATTTTATGTTATTTTTATTAAATATACTACTATTGTAAGGAAACTAATAGTATTATTACTTTGTTTATTTCTAATGTTATTAAATACATTGTGAAAATACATTGTAAAGTAATTATTGAGATTTCCTGGAGTCGATTTATTTTAAACTATTGACATTTGTGGACGATACAAAATGATTTCATGTCACTTTTTTAAACTAATAATTCTTATAATGAACAAATTACAAGCAACTAAATTAGTCCCCCTAATGTTATTGGTAATATATTAGTAAAGTGGTTTCATGTCATTTTAATTTTAAATTTAATTTACTACTATTGCACAAGATCATATTATTAATTTGCATATTCCTTTTATTTATAAAAAAATCAAATAAATGACAGGATTTTAATAGTTTAAATATAAAACATTGCATAGGATAACAAAAGTCTAAAAAGACAATATCGCGATATAATTAATAATAATTTTAATAATATGGAAAAGTTAGCAACAATATTATTGCAAAATATTTAATTAGTTCAACTATAAAACTATTGCACGACATTCCAATAATTTAAAAAAAATAATATGAGACATAATAAAGTACAAGAATTCTAATATTATTAAAAAATTATCAAAAATTTTGCACATGAATTTAAGCATGGGATACCAATTCAATAGTTAAAAAAAAAATAACTATATATAGTTACATAAAAAATCAAAATGATATATTATACTTTCTCCGTCTGAAATTATTTGCTACATTTACCATAAATGGATATCCCAATTTACTTGCGACATTTTTTAAATGTTGTGGTCCACATATAAACTCTTACAACTTTATTCTAATTTTCTCATCTTTCAACCTAATTTTTTACCACTTTACCCTTATTTTTGTCATCTTATTATCCACACCTTACATGTTCACTCAATTATTCCATAAAGTAATGGTCCCTACATGTTTTATTCTCTCACGTAAAAACCCGGTCGAAAGTGAATGTAGCACGTTTTATGGGACGGAGGGAGTATATAATAGTAACTTCATCAATAGAAAGTGCATGAAATGATGAAATCGCATATTATTTTATTTTATTATTGTTTTTCTTAAACTATTGGTAACAATTAATTTTTATCATGATTTTAGTATTGATTGTAGCCACATACATCATTTAGTTGTTTTTTTTAATAGCATGAAGTTATTATTTTTAACTTATCATCTATTATATTTTTGTATTTCATAATATTTTTTTAAATAAATAAAAAAATCAGTTATTTATTAAATTAAAAATAAAATTGCTAGATATCATTTATTTTCATGAGTAAATATTATGAAATAAACAATAACAATATATGTGATAATTGATATATCTTAATCTAAATTGTTTTAAATGAATTATACTAGTGATATAATCAATTATATAATTTATATATACTTCAAAAATACAAATAATCTATAAATTTTATTTTAAACAATTATCAAGATAAAGTAATTATTTTACTTTCAACATTAACGATTAATTTTTAAATTTGTAAATTACTATTCTCTCTTGATTAGAATGTATGAGTTTATAGAAGGAAGAAAAAACAGCAAGTATATGGTAGGAAAAAGAAAATAGTGAACTCTCCCATTATTTACATCAACAAAGTAACACTTGCTAGTTGCTAAAGTATGAAATGATCACAGGGAGTAGTAATTGTTGATTGATTTGATGTCAATAATAGTTATTAAAGTCAATCATAACTTTTCTCTTTAAAAAATAAGTCAATCATTAAATTTATGTTAAAAGCATGAAAATCACCCACAAGATAGTATGAGAAAAATAAACAAACTGGTCAATCAATTAATTGATCGAGAAGGCATCGAGGATAACAATTAACAAAATGCCATCAAAGAGAGCAACACAAACCTAATAGGTTAAGGGTGTGTTTATTTCGGCTTAAAATTAGTTCAGTTCAGTAAGCTCAGTTCAGTTAGTTCAGCTCCGTTCAATTCAGCTCCGTTCGGTTCAGTTCAGCTCTTCTTTTATTTTGCTAATCATTAATCTTTAATTAAAAATTTTTAGTTCAGCTCTATTCAGTTCAGTTCAGCTCCAATCAGTTCAGTTCAGTTCAATTCATTTCAACTATTTTAAGTTGAAGTAAACAAACCCTAACATCAATTGACTAATAAAGTAAATTGTGTGAAGTCACATATTGAATTAAAATTAGCGCAAAATTCGTTAAATCGTTTTTCTCGATTTAAGGAGATCTTGAATCAATTGTTACCATTGTTGTTTTGGCTTTATAAACACACACACAAAAAGGCATCCCAGCCTAAACCTTTTCTTCTTTTGGTATCAATGAGAACAATAGATACATTGTTCCTTAAGCTAAGCATATGTCTAAGTAGTATTGAGTACACTAAAATTGCAACATTCCCCTTGGTATACTATCATTTGATACTATAACTACACACCTTTTTCTCGCCATTTTTTTTAAAATTTTCTTAATCTTTTTTTTTTAACTTGTTTTTTAAAATTTTTCTAATGTAAGTTATTATTAGCATATATTCAAAACCTTGGTTATTATCCAAGCCTATACTAAACTAATAATGTATAATGGACTTACCTAAGCTTTAAAAACCGTTAACATGCTAAGTTTTTGCCTTCTTCTTCAAGAGTTTAGGAATCTACCTTTCTTTTCCTTCATATATTCACTCAAAAATCAATCATTATAAGCTCCACAAAGTAGATTACACTTACTAATACTAGTTATATATCATCAAACTATATTATACCCTTTTTCCTTGCTTATGTACGTACAAAATGTTATAACAAATCAAGAGATCAAAAAACATTATAGTGTTACAATAAATTCAAAAACACAAGAAAGTGAGTAGAAAATAAAAACAGAAGAATGAGTGAGTTTGGAGGAGGAAGGTCATCGAGGCCATGGAACTTCTACCCAAGTACATCAGATGTTACAGCAGCATTATCAAGTCCTCCTCAAACAACGCAGAGTAACTATAACTACAAGCAAGAAGGACCTTGGAAGAATTTCGGAGGAACGACATCGATTAATGCCATTTCATTTGGTTTTGTTGCAACTGCTATACTCATTTCCATGTTCTTAATAATGGCAATTCTTGAACACTTGTTTAGGACATCTAATGTTGATCATTCTTCGTCGAATCGAGATGGGATTGCCAGCTTAGAGTCAGGATCTGAAGCTAAATCAATAAATAATCATAGTATGGTATGTTCACTTATTGTTAATTTGTTTGCTTAGCTTGTTGATTAATTAATCTAATTTTTTTTGCACATGGGCTTACTATGAATTGAACTAACAATTTTATGTTAACCTTCAAAAGAGTCTAAGAAAATTTTGACACTGACATTTTTGTTTTGCTTGTGTTTCTTCATCGATCAAAAGTTATGTTCTTTATTTTCGAAGTACAACTACTCAAAATTCGATTTACATGTATCCAAAAAATAAATTAAGGACATTATTATCCTAAATGACTTTTATACAAAAAAAAAAAAAAAAAACAATAGATTAATTTCTAATCATTGAAAATAAATATAGGAATTTATGAAATGATTAAATTTCAGGTGATGACAAGAAGTGCAACTGATTTATCAGTAGTAATGCCAGGACAAAAGTATCCAACTTGTATAGCTCAACCTGCTCCTCTACTTCCTTGTCCAAGAGAAGGATTTCGCTGGCATTCCAATAATCATCCTACTTTTCATTCTACTTCACCTTAACTCAATTGTTGGTTGCAATTCTTCCTTAGATTATATACAATATTATATTTGTTCATTTGTTTGAGGGATTTATAGCAGAGAAAAATTCTACTACCTCCGGTCTAGGAAATGTGCAATAATGATGTATGTATTTTTTGTGAGATATAAAAAATTTCATTTGCTACGTATTTTTTGGATCGATCGGAGGTAGTAAAATTTTAAATATATCGGTTGTACAGAGCTTGTGAATTTGTATGCAATACTAAGATGCCGTTGTTACTTTGTAACCCTAAGGGCTTATTTAGGAAGGATTTGAGAAGAAAGGAAGGGAAAGGAAAAAAAGTGTTGATTTCTCATTTTAGGTTCAAAAAATGAAATGGAATTTGATAGGAATGGACGGAAAGGAAAAGAAAGCTTATTAACATTTTTTATACGATTTTTTCTTCTAAAAATTAGGGAAATTTGTAGGAAAGAAAAAAGATTAGAAAGAATCTGTAATTTTTTTTTTTTTTTGTTTCTTTGCTGGTATCAATTAACACATTCAATTCCTTTCAATTCCACCCTTAAAGCCAAACATTAGAAAATTTGATTTATTTCGTTTCCCTTCACTTCGTTTTAATTACTTATTTTCTCTACCCTTCCTTTACTACATATGAACCAAACAAGATATAAGATAATTCTTAAAAGAACACGGGATCCGGAAAAACTTTTCAATTTAAATAATTTTGATAAAATTACTAGTTTCGTAACTAAAAATTTACATTAGGTTCACAAAATTCGACATTTAATACTCCATATAAGTACTTTATTTTGCAATGATTTTGTGAACGCCAACGCGCAACGACTGTGTAATACAAAAACAACATTTTAGGAAGTGCCCAAATATAATTAGGCACCCTCTAAATTAAATAAAAGTGTTTCATATTTTTGGTTAAATGTAAATATGAAATTTATAGAATTCATCTGAAATTAAATATAATATTCATATATCTGATATAGAAATGAATAAAAAGTCAAAATATGATTTAATAATATTTTTGAAAAAATTTGAGCATTTCCAAACAACGAGTAAGTATATAATAGTATTGGACAATGAAAATTGGACATCTCCATTCTCTATTTGAGAGTTCTTAACAAATATTAAGCGTGCCCAAACTATTGTTTTTTTACATCATCGTTGCGCTTCGACGTTTACAGAAGTTTTATTCTGACACTTTTGCCTAAAGATATAATCCAAATTGTCCAAATAATACATTTGATAAATCAGATTTCTAATTCTCGTACATGGGATTTCATGACAAATTTTTTCTTGTCAGGCGAGCCAATAAACCTTATTACTTAAAATTATAAGTTGCACAAGAATGAATATCAGTACCCACATAGCAACACGCATATCAGCATCTCTGGTGATCTTCATCATTGATCATCGTCATTTCAATACTTTCCTTCGGTACTTTCGCCACCATCGCCATCTTTAATCATCATCTTCCATATTTTCTCCATTTGTTGACTTGTTGAGAACGACAACCATTACTTGCTTAATTTCCTCCATTATTGTTGACGACGATGGACTACGACGAACGATTTGATGCATCATTCTTTAATTTCATGCCATTATTAGTGGTTTAATTTTTATGCTTCTCTTTTGTTTGGCTATAAGGTGGTTTTATAATTCTTCTTACGCCATTTTCATCCTCTCATTAAGTTTGATCTCTCTAAATGTTTACCACATGGTGTAGCTAGTAGAGTGATAGGATACAAGTTAAGTGACTTTGGTAGGGGTGAATGTTCGGTTTATGGTTTGGATTATTGCCCAATTCAAATCCAAACCACATATTTTCGGTTTTTGAAATTTGAGACCAATCCAATTCATATTGAATTTCAGTCCAATCCAATCCAATTCACCTAAATTCGGTCTTACGATTTTGGATCTAATCCAATCCGAATTTTAAAGTTTTTATTTTATTTTATTTTTTTTATTTTTTTGTACAACAATTCCTGCTTAATATATTTGTAGCAATAATCTGTAGTACTATCCAATAACTCACTAAATCAAATACTACACACTTTGAAAAAGGATGATAGAGAATTATAAGATTTTGCTACCTTTTAGCGTTTTAGACATAACTGTAGTAAGCTTAAGGCCATTAAGGACTTAAAGGTTTATTACTATTCGGTCTAAAGTTTGGTGTACGGTCTACCGAGGGGTCCAGTTCGAGTCCAAATCGAAAACCGAAAAATAAAAAATTTACAATCCAAATCGGTCTAAATTACAAAAAAGTCCGATCCAAATTTCCAAAATGGTTTAGTTTGGTTCGGTCTGCGGTTTTAATCCGAATTACTTTCACCCCTAGACTTTGGGCACTTTATTATTTTTAATTATTACTATTAATTTTTTAATGAATAGCAAATTGTTAACACTTAACTAAAAATAAATTAATGATACATGTTTGCATAAAAACAATATAGAGAGACAATAATTTCATCGAAAAAGACATCCTCATATAGAAAAAACTAAAGGAAAAATTGACAAAAAATAACCCATATTTGTCTAGTACGCTTATTAAATACCCACCTTTTGGTTAACACACAACAAACCCACCAAATATCTTCATCTTCCCAAAACGTACCCTTCTGACATGTAACCTATTAGTCTATTACTATAGGTTAGTAACTTGCTTATAAGATTTTTTTTTTTTTTGAGAAAAAACTACCAAGTTAAAAAAACCACCACAATGCCACCACCCTTCACCGCTACCAAACATCACCACCACCGCCACCAACAACGGATTATGAACACTAGGGGTGTGTAAAACCGGATAGCGAAATTTTTCCGATCTAGAAAACCGGATATCCGGATTTTCTGAACAGAAAAATCTTATTCCGTATTCGTTTCGAAAAAACTGAAATCCTAAAATTTCGGATAACCGGAAAATTCGGATCGGAAAATCGGAATTCTGGATTCGGATTTTTAATCAAATCTCTTCTAAGCACTTCCTTATTCTTTTAAAAAAATCAAATTGGGAAATCGGAAAGAAAACCGGAATCCGAATTTTATAAATTCAATTCCGGTCCCGATATGGCATCCGGTTTATAAAATTGGATATCCGATCCATTTTTTCTGAATTAAAAAAAAAACGGACCGAATATCTAGATATTGGAACAGAAGTTCAAAAATTCAGATTGGAAAATCGGAATCGGAATTTTTTGGACACCCCTAATGAACACCAACACACCTAAATTTGAACCATCATCATCACCTCACTCCACCTTCACCACCATGTGAACACCTTCAATCTTCCCAACCACTATGAAGACCTACCCCTTTCAACCACAAAGTCCCACCACCTCAAAACTCACCCATCACCGTAAAAAGACTAAAACCAGTTACAAGTAACATAAATTAACCATATAATTTGAGCTAATGCATGATTATATATCAAACTAAAATAGTTAAACATAAATGAAAGAAATTCACGAAATTTAAGTAACTAAAACCATTGAATCCAATTCAGCTAATCCCAATAAATTTTCGAAAAATCAAAGTTGTTTCACAATGAAGTTTGTAAATTGAAGATTTTGACAAATTGGAGCAACAATGCAAAAGCAATCTCAGGAGTGGTAGTGATGGAAAATTATTTTAGAGCAAATTAATTATTGAAAATTAAGACAAGAAGTAAGTTTGCTTGAGAAAATTAAATTTAGTAGTGATTGTTCAAGCATAATTCATCTTGTTGGCAAATTTGAATAAAAAAAAATCTAAAACTGATGGAAGGAGAAATCCTAAATTCATCTGCAAGCAATCCAAATGAGCAAAAAAATAAAAAAAATCCAAATTACATAAAATTCATCTGAAACAATAGATTGCTCGATATTAATTTGAATTTGGAGGTGGTGGTGGGTTCAAATGAGAAAGAAGATGACAAGATGGAGGATTTATGGAGGTGGATTCGGATGGGGAAGAAGATGGCAGGATGGAGGAGATTTGGTGAGGTGGAGGTGACAAGACTGGTGGAGGGAGGAATAAGATGTGGTGATATAGGATTGATGAAGGTGGCGATGGTAGTTGTAGGGGTAAAGGGGGATGGAAAGAGGAGAGAAGATAAGGTGGCGGTGGAGGATTGGTGGGATGGTGATGGGAGAGGATAACGGGAGGAGGGGGTGGGTGGGAAGAAGAGAGAGAAAGATGGGGAAAGATCAGAAAACTGAAATTTACGGAAACAGATGAAACCAAACATCTTCAAAAGGAACCAGATTGATTGTTTACTTAGACAATAGGTTGTAGGTCATATGATACATTATAGGAATATGTCTATTAAAGGTGGGTTTGTTGTAGGTTAATCAATAGAGAGATTTTTTATAATAGGATGAGATAAAGGTAAGTTTTTTTTTTCTTGTTAATTATACCAAAACTAAATCTCATAGAACAATACAATAAGCTCATAATAATCATATAGAATTAGTATATTTTCATATATAATCAACATAAGTTTTTAACAAAGGTGGGGTTTCAAACTTGACACAATACATTTTCTTTTCTTTAATAAACAACTTCGAGGTTAAATATGTTCACAAGCAATATTTAAATATATTTTATTTGAAAGCAAATAATAATTTATATTTATAGAAACATGCTTATGAGAATTAGGTTCCCAACGTTCAAATATTGTTCATAATCTTTATCATGTAAAACATGGTTGCATAAAAATTGCATTATAAAGGATCTAGCCATGTGTGTGTACGTACCTTGATCTTTGTGAAAAACACAAGATCGATTACTACCTACAAACTTGAAATTCCTCCTATAACAACAAAAAAGTACAACTTAAAATCTTCTCAAAAATAACATAAGGTAATAATATAGAAATTTGAGTTAGTTGTGCATGAATAAAAGTTCCAATCTTTTTATAAATCCGATACTTGTTCTTATAACAAATCCTTTTTTCTATATTAAGATTGCAAAATAACAATAACAATAATAATAACGATAACAATTAATTCTATGGCAATTAGAGTCACAAAATTTGTCCAACTTACTTTTTTTTTTTTTATTGAAAATGTGTCAAAGGAAGTAAGGAGTATTAACTTAGGATTGTTTGGTAGAAGTCTCTTATTTTAAGATGTAAAAGACTAACATAAGAGCACGCAGGTAAAAGAAGTGAGGAAGAAGAAGAGAAGAGTAGAGAGTGTGTGGTGGTGGTGGTCGGGTTAGCTGGGTGGTGAGGGGGCAGCCATGACAGGGGGTGGGTGTTGGCAGTGGGTGGTGGTCGGCCAAGGTAGTGGTGGTTGTTGTGGCGACTTTTGGAGAAACTCAATTCAAGAATGGTTTTAGGGTTTATTTGTAGTGATGAAATTGAGTTTGTAATTGGATATATGTTTTGATTTGTGATTGAGAGTATTGAATCACTCACTATTTATTGAAGAATTTGAGTGATGATATGGATTAAAAACCAAATTTGATTGGTGGTAGAAATAGTGGCGGAGTCAGGATTTGCCACATGGTTGGTCACCATCATCCGTCATAGTTTTTTTTAAACGGGTCTAGTTTCGAATTAATTTCAATACCAAAAATTTCTTAAAAAAACTTTTCAACAAAATAGTACAAGATAATCCATAATCAAATGAAATAGTACTTAAAATCCACCGTACAAGCTGAAATTGCTACTAAAATTCATGTTACAAACAAATAGTGCTCTAAAACTATTACAATTTTTCGCGACGGGTTTTCGTGTTTTGATATCGTTCAATAATACCATCCATCTTGACATTTTGAAACAAATCATTCTCAAGAAAAGTAATTAAACAATCATTCAACATTTGATCTCCCATACTATTACGTAATTTATCTTTCACGAACGTCATGCCAGAAAATACTCTTTCTACACTTGCAGTTGCAACGAGGAGAACCAACACCAACTTCAAAAGCAAGAATACCCTACTATGAGTTTCACACAATCCTGTTTCAACAAGTTTCATTGACAACTTGGTAAGACTATTCAAATTCCAAAACCTTTCATCTTCTCTAACGGCAACAACGAAATTTTGAAGTGTATGTTCAAAGTAAATCAATCCCGAACTTGGAAATTCATTTGGGTAGAAACTTGCAAGCTTAACCAATTTTTCTTTATCAAAAGAAGAAAACCAATTAGCCGGACTAAGACATGACATACACACAAGAAAATCTTTACTCATCTCCGGAAATCGATTATCAAGTTCTCTTAATTAAAGATCAATGACACTTATAAACACCTCAACTCGAAAATGATGAATATTTGACACTTGTGGTTGCTTACTTCTGAACATCCTTCTACCGGGGGCCTCATAATTGTCATCCATATGTGGAATATCAATGACATGTTTCAAGCAAAAAGAAGAGACCTTCATCATAAAAGAATCCCATCCCTCGTTTCTCAACTGTTGCAAATTAGTCTTGGTTACATTAACCATGGCCATTGCGTTAACAATATATTGACATTTTGCACATGCATTTATGATATCTCTTTGGATATCTGGTGATGTAAGTTGACAATTACGAGGGGCCTTTTTCAAACAAACTTTCTCATATTCAAGATCATGGATAGAAAGAAGAGTTAATAGTCTAAGGAAGTTACCTCTATTAAATGATGTTTCTTTTTCATCATGACCACAAAAAGACAATCCTCCCTCTAAACAATATCTTATAGAATTAATCGATGCTTCTAATCGCTTCCTATAAGCACTCATAGATTCTTTTGTTTGTTGAGAGAAAGCGGTGGTAATGCTTGACTTTTGATTCTTGAATAATTCCATGGCAACAACAACATTGTTATGAGCACTCATGTGTTTACCTACATGATTTTTAATTATGTCTAACCTATTCCAAAATTGGAAACCACCGGTGAAAAATGCATTACTTCCACCAACATTATCTTCCTTGAATAAGTAACAAATGAAACAATAGGCAGCATCCTTTTCCACACTATATTCAAGCCAAGAACTCCAATTTTTAAACCAATTGACACAAAATCGACGCATTTTTGGACTAATTTGTCTTTGAGGAAAAACATGTTGTTTGGGTTGACAAGGCCCTTTTTCAATGTAAATTCTCCTCACTTGGCTCCTATCATCAAAGTGGAAATCAGTCATTTTTCTCCTCCTCCCCGGGTCATGAGGAAGATTGGCAAGGTCATTATCACTTAATCTTACGCCATAAGCCGATGCATTAGGAGGACAAGATTGTTCACCTTCATTCTGAGGTGAGTTATGAGTGGAGTTCTGAGGGCCTTGAGGGGAGTTGTGAGTGGAAATTTGAGGTGAATTGTGTGTGGGAGAGGAATGTTGTTCACTAGCATAATGTAGAGGAGGAATTTGTTCGTTTGGAGACGAATTTTGTTGAGTAGTAAGATTTTTTTTATTGAAGAAAGTAGTAATATTTTGCATTTTGTTAGGAGTGTGTTTTCTCTTCATTCTGTAAATCAATCATGAAATACTCAATTAAATTAAATTTGAACAAATTGAAATACTCAATTAAATTAAATTTGAACAAGTACACCCTAAGCTTGTAAACAAAGTTGAACACTTGAACTCATGAATAAATCAAGTAAACAATTAATTTAACTAATCTAAAAAAACAACTAATCAAAAAATGATACTAACTTTAAAAGATTAATCTGAAATTAGCTAAACTAATCTCAAATTAGCTAAACTGATCACTGAAATTAGCTAAACTAATCTAAATATCTAATTCAACAACAAAAAATTAACTAATTTAGTTAAAATCACACATTTAAACATAAATCTAAAATCAAACATATTTTTTAAAGATCTAAAAGTAATTGAAACAAAAACCAAACATGAAACATTTAAACATAATCTAAAATCAAACATTTAAACATAATCTAAAATCAGATATTCAAACTAATTGATTACCTGAATTAGAAGAGAAGAAGAACTCCGTGCTCCACAGGACCACAACCACTTGTGCGGTACTGCGGTCAACGGTCGTGCAGTCAGCCGTTTCAGCAAAGCCGCGACGAAGATCGAAGAAGATACCGTTTGTCCTTTTGATTACCTGAATTAGAAGAGAAGAAGAACTAATTCAGCCGTTTCAGACTTTCAGCGAAGCCGAAGCCTCGAAGGACCAAAGGTGACAAAGAAGAGAAGAAGAAGAACATACCTGAGAAGAAGAAGATGAAAGAGGCGAAGAACTCCGTGCTCGGTGCTCCGGCAACAAGATCTGAACTAGGGAAGAAGATGGGAGAAAGAGGAAAGGGGAGAGTTTTAGGGTTTGTGTAATTGTGTTTGTCAATTGTGAGTGTGAGAACTGAGAAAGCCCAAAGGAAATTTTTTTCTTTTTCTTTTTTTTTTTATTATTTTTTTTAAAAAAATTAACTTCATTTTTTTTGGGGAGGTGGTGCACGTGACCCAGTGGGACCACGTGTACCTCCGCCATTGGGTAGAAACTATGGTGGAGAAGCTTGTTGGTGGTGTTTCAATAGTTTATTTACGCAATGGAGGAAGATGATGGTAAGATTGCAAGTGGGGGAAGGTTTATCATGAAAATAATAAAATTCTCCATAGGTAGATTGATGGAGGAGATGAAGCAAGAAGATGATAGTGGTGATATGGGTTTATACGTACAATTAGAGGTCTTTTATTTTTTTTGACTGTATGATTGTGAAGGGGCGCAACAGAGAGGTCCTGGATGCCATCACAGTTACTAAGTGCGAAGTTTAAAAATGGCCACGTATTAGGCACATATGTATAAAGAGGGTTTCTCTTCGGTAAAAGAAGATTTGCATTAGAAGTAAGAGTCACCAGAGTGTTTTTAAGGAAAGAGCATACACACCTAAATATTCTGATTAGGGAACCAGAAAATGATTCATGCCCTATTTTGGTACCGGAGCTGGATTCGGGAGCAAGGGTATGGGCATTAGTTTCAATACCTTTTTTACTCGCGAGTGGCAAATCATGCAAAAGTGGAAAAGTGGGAGAAGAATTGACAGAAGGCTACAAGCAAGTGTCCTTTTGCACCACAACACAACAGTCAACGGATTTTGTATTTTGATAGATTTTTAACAGGCTATAACTCCTTTGTTATTTATCAAAATCAAGTATATAACCCACCGTTGGAAAGCTATCGAAGTCTAATTCCAATGAGCTTTAAATCGTATCCAAATGATGCATAAGCAGTTTATAGTCCAAATAGTATAAAAGGTCATTTTGAAGCTTCATTTTAGCTATTCTTTTCATTTGAAACCACGTTTGAACACTTGGTCTCAGTTTGACACTCTTCTCCATAGTTGTAGCCTGTTATGCCTTGGCTTGGGAATGGATGACGGGTTTGCTTTTCAAATTTTCATTATGTGGCCTAGATTGGGTGAGCATCATTATTCCTCCTCTATGGGGAGACAAATATCGGTGTCTAACATAGCTAAAAGTATACTTGTTCGTTGGTTGTGAATGCCCAATTTTTTTAACAACTAAATGATATTTTGGCTTTTTCATTCATAACTATATCAAATGATCAAATATATGAGAATTATCTTAATTTTTGACGCACTTCTATAGTTTCCTATATATGTTTTATCAAAAAACCGAAAACTCGTATTTTGAGGGTGTCTAATAAGTTTTTTCACTCCCTATTACGTTTTATTTTTATTACATTGTGTTAAGCGTCAACATTTACAGATGTATCACATGCTTCATCATCAAAGGTTATGTTTCAATAATGTTTGAGCTCACCGCCAATATCCAAAATTTTAAAAATTGTTGATATCTCCAATGTTTTTTAAATGAAGAAAAGTAGTTTTGTTTAAGAGGTAAAATAGTTGGATGTACTAAGATTAAAAATTACTTTAAAATGATTCTACTTAAATATAAAATAAAGTTTATCTAAAAGTCACCCTCAATAAAAAGAGCAAATCATAATTGTAGCCCCAAATTTATTCACTTTCTCATTTGTAGCCCCAAAACATTAGTTTCAATATATTTCCGTGGTCAACTAGGGTATTAAGGGGTCAGTTTAGCGCTTACGAGTAAAATTATAGGTTGAAATCGAAAAAAGCAATTTTCGCTTGCAGAAAAAAAAAAACTCTTCGATTTAAGTGTCATGGTAATCATAACAAATAAAATATTTCAGATAGATTTTGAGGGCCATGTTGATTCTTAAATGTCAAATTTGAATTTGTATTGGCTAACACTTACTAGAATTGCCTTAATTTTTGTGGTTTGGATAATTATGTATATATATCGGTTTGGGTACCTCATCCACTGGCATATAACAGCTTCATACTCGAAAATTAGCACTATTGGTTGAATCATTGACTACAAAAATATTTTAGGATTAAAATCTTAGCTTTACTTGCACATAGAGACTAGTCTTTACTAAGTGGGTTTGCTTTGATGCATATATGTTTTAAAGTGATCACTTTGATTTACATATGTTCAACTATTTCCAGATTTAATGATTTATCTAGTTTATTATGATTATTTCATATCGATCTTTTATTTAATCCTAGTACTAGTGATATGCAACAGTTTTGTGAACAATTCCAAGGTAAGCAAGGAACTTGTAATGCATGTGAATACTTATGAATTCATGGATAGCAATAGATAAATATAAGTATGAAATAAAAGCATTGTACATTAAAAAACGGAAAGGGGGAACCAAAGACATGATACTAAGAAGGCTTAAGTGACATGAGATAGTATATGCACTTGAAAGCCATGAAATAAAGGCAACCTATAAAATAGCCATTTAGAGAAAAACCTAAACATGAGCTCTAATAACATGAGCATGGTTAGAAGCAAAACTAAAACATGAAATCTAAGAAACACAGTAAAGACTAGTCTTTACTAGGTGGGTTTGCTTTTGTAACACCCTGGAATTTCCTCGCTTCCTTCTCTAGATTTTCCAGAAAACATATTATAAATAATAAAGACATCTCCAAAATAACTAAGAAAAACCAAAGCATTACCGCCACCGTGATAACAGCTAAGGCATTTATCAAAGTACTACAACGGAAGTCTTTAAAACCAAACTAAATTAAAACTTAAACTTCAAAAACAATCTCAAAACTAAAATCAAATCGACATTCAAAAGAAAAATCAACTAAAAACTTTACTAAACTTTGGAACCATCTTAATGGCCCTTTAAAACCAAAACTTAACTTCGAAAGTAAAACAAAATCCAAATAATAGTTAGATAACTCCATAAGCAAATAAAAAAAAAAACTACGAAGACTACACAACAAGCCCTCTCACTCCAGCCCAGCATGAATGACTTATGTCCACTTGTACCTGTAGCTTTTCTTATTCTAGATACCTACTCACCAACAAGTGGGTCATTATAGGTCCAAGTCCAAGACAAAGGCCACGCACACAAAACAAACAGTCAGCAAAGCTGAGTACATAACTACTAAAGGCTATGCAACAAGAACAACATAAACTAAAATAAAAGCATACATACATCTTACCGTTGACAACTCCTCACCTGTGCATAGACTCAACATAAACAAAATTAATTGTTATATTTAAACTTTGGATTTTGCATCGAACGGGTTTCCTTTCCTTTAAAATCACCCTATTGGGCACCAACTTGGGAGCAACTCCAAGAAGGTATTACCGATATATGTGTTTTATGTTGTGTTTTTCCCTCATTTTCGGTTGATTCTTGTGCTAAATAGTTAAGTTTGTGGCTTTGTTTTGATTAAATATCGTCTTTCAATGTTAAGTTATGTTTTGTGATGGTTTTAGCATCTTTTGTTGACTTTTAGAGCTTTTTACAGTTATTTTATACTTTCTTTGTTAATACGCGCAGTTTTCGGTTTTGTTTTATATGTTACAGGAGCATAATAGAGAGCTATGAAGTCATTAGAAGCTAAAACGAGTCAAAATGTACTTGTCTTGGGATGCGTGCCAAGTCACGAGAAGTCACGAACGAGATTCGAAGAATCAAACGAGAAAATAATGAAGATCGTCTTTTATAGGCTCAAGTATAATAGATGCGGGCGCAAGGCTAATTCCACTATGACCTATGCGGGTGCAACATAGATCAGAAGCCTCACAAGTCCCAAATCTGAAGACCTACGGGCACAGGGAAGGAAGTCATTTTGCTCTCCGCGGGCGCAGCTAGTAGGTTTCTTGCTCCGTTCGGTTTTGTCGTGCGGAATTAGTTCGTGGATTTATTTTGATTAAAGCCCTAATTCTATAAATACTCTAGGTAAAGGGGGCACGACCCTAACTAGTTTTTGGCATAATTTTAGACTTAGGAATCCTAAAACTCTTTTCTATCTAGAATTTTGAAGCACTTAGTTTGTTCTTGAAGATTTAATTTCAATTAATGCAATTTGATCATTCTTTTGGTAATTTATTTCTTTATGCTCTTTGATTCTCTTTAGTTCATGAATCTCTTTAATTTCTTAGTTTTTAGTTTAGTTTAATTAATTTTGTTATTTGTTCTTAATTTAGTTTTATTAATAATTAATTTAGTTTTGTTTCTAGTTTCTATTAGTTTATGATTATGAATATGTTATTTAAAGTTTTTTTGTTTTAGTTCCTTTAATCATGTGTGAGTAGTGTTTTTCTCTAGGGTTAGGGGATCTATGATCATGTTATTAATTTATTTTATGTTCATTAATTGATTCTTGGCTTGTAATTGAATTCTTATTATTGATTTCTATTGATTGCAATTAGATTGTGGCCAGATTTAATCGTAAGTTAGGTTACTGTCGGAATCGAGGCCGAGAGGTAAGATTACCACAATTAGACAACTGAATACTAGGCAAAAACAAATTTATGCGAGCGAGAGCCAGTAAAGGAGTTTTGAGGGAGTCTAAGTTCGAGAGAATTAGTGAGCCCTAGTTCATTGAATGCCAATGAATTGATTAGTGAGTGTTTAATGAGTTTGTTAATTCATCATATATAGTGAACCAATTGCCCTAGGTTTCCTTCATAAGAGTTTAATTTGTAATTTCTCGTTATTTCTTAGTCTTAGCTATAGTTTTCTTAGTTTTAGTAGTCTTTTACCGAACTTTCCACAAAGGCCCTTTACATATTTTAGACTTTTTAGAACTAATAGGATTTAATAGCTTCCCTGAGAATTCGTTCCCTACTTCCCTAGCTATATTAGTTAGAGTTGTTCGGTTATTTTTGAGAGGTGCGCGATAGCCTTCTTCAAATACCTATGTCACATAAAGTGACAGAATTCTAGCGCATTAAAAATATAAAAGAGTACAATGTCTTGTACTCCAATTAGAAGTCATAGATCTTTGTTCCATACGACTCCCCCCATTGTTTATACTCAAGGTATATACATTCCAACAATTTTGGAGCGAACCCTCTTTCACTTTACAAGATTAACCAGTTTAACAATGTTATGTTTCACATACAACATCACATAAAGCATGAATATAGTCAAACAAGCCATATTATTTATGTTTGAATTAAAGTGATTCTACACAAAATAATCTTATGTTTGTCATTTAATTAAACAAAACTTCCTAC
The DNA here is from genome assembly GCA_016808085.1 of Suaeda aralocaspica. Lineage (NCBI taxonomy): Eukaryota > Viridiplantae > Streptophyta > Magnoliopsida > Caryophyllales > Amaranthaceae > Suaeda > Suaeda aralocaspica. The sequence goes on from PYUH01000196.1 coordinate 334,623, forward strand.
CACACATTAACTGCGAGTGGCTAACTGTTTACCTTCTCCTTGACCACACATTAAACTGTGATTGGCAACATGTATAAAAATATTTGCTCATTACCTTCTATTATTAATTGTGTGATTAAAAATTCACAAACTACTTTTCCTGTTGATTAAGTCACTAACCAACTTAAATAACTTTCTTTTCTTCTTCAATAAGCAATTGGCCAATTTTTAAAGTGATCATAACATCCCTATTTAATCTTGAAAAATTTATATTGCTAAAATATGTAATGTCAAAATAATATAAAATCATACTTCTAAAAAAATTTGTCATGCATGTCAATTCACAATCCAAACAAGCACAACAACATGACATATAAGACCAACCAAGCATGAATTCTTATTTCTATGTTTGTATTCAGTACTTACGTACCTTGAGTTGTAGTGATAATCCGCCACAACTTCTAAAAGTTACCTAGTTTGAAATTTCCTACATAGAGAAAACTGAAACTAAATTAAAACTTTTTTGACTAAGTTCTACGACAACTCTAAACTAACTTTCTATATTGAAAACTTGTCCAAAATATTCCCTATATGGTCTCTATTTAATTTCATAATTTACTTTATTTTTTTTATAAAATACTTGATTTTCGGCAATTTTCCAAAAATGGCAGATTTGTAAACCTTCTTAAAAACGCTCTTAAACCTTTCTAAATATCATATTTTGATCATAAAACACTAAAGTCATGTCCTAAGATCAATATACAATACTTAGATGCATTAAAACTAATCATAACTTACTATGTTACATGTTACTATTTTTATTGGGCATAAATAAGTGTTAATAAAAGTTTATTACTTTATTTATTCATCTAAAACTCATTAAAAACTCATAAAAACATCACAAATTCATCATAAAACTCTTTTACAATCCACCAACAACATTGTGAAACAAATCTATGGTTTAGAATAATTTTTCATAAACCAAAACATGTTCATAATATTTATTCTATTGATTTTCATGATTACAAAATTTGGACAGTAATATAATTTATGTTTAAAGCCTTTAAAAATCAATCTAAACTCCATAAAATCATCATAAATTCACCCAACAACAATTCATGATCATAATATTGAAGTTTAAATCATTAAAGTCCATAAAATCAAGAATTTCATAGTTTTATAAACCCTAACTTAAGATTTCATGAACAACAAATAAATTCATGCTTTAAAATAAATCATAACTTCATAAAAACATGATTGAAACTATAAAAACATGATTAATCATATATATAAAAATGAATTTGCAAGATTGAATCAAAAGAAAGAAGAAGAAATTTTTTGTTTTTTATAAAGGGTCAGAAAATACCAAAGTAGGGGGAAGGGTGGCCGGCGAAGCAACGAAAATAAAGATTTTTTTTTTCATCGGAAAAATCCGAACCTCTTTTTTTTTTTTTGTTTGAACATTTTTTTTCTTCTTTCTCTCTCTAAATTTTTGGAATCCTAAATCACCAAGTTGCAATATAAAATCTGAAAATTGGGGTTTTAAGGGGTATTTATAGGTCCTAAAGTAGGATTTGGTGCAATTCCACAAATACCCTTAATGCTTGAAATTACTTTTATGCCCTTGTTTTAAAATAATTTATGAAACTCTAGAAATTCTATTTTTAGAAACTTTTCAAAATATTTAATAAAAAATAAAATATTATTTATAAACATAAAAATTGCTTTAGTTAAAATTTATTTAAATTTTCCTTTGGTTAATATTCTTATTGAATATAATTTCTCAATAAAAATATTAAAACATACGTATAAAATACAAAAAATAACTCCTTTAAAATACGTAAAATATGGGGTATTACAGTCTACCCCCATTAAAAGAAGTTTCGTCTCGAAACTTTATGTAAATTATTGAATGAAATTTGAATAGGGACTGTATTTACTTTAAGCCTTTTCATTATAATACTATATTGTTGTAGACTTTAGACATTTACTTGACTTTTGCTTGACAACTTTTTAGTGGACTGATATAAAACGTTGCTTAATAGTCTCTTAAAAGTCATGAAACTCGTAAAAACTTGCAAATATGGGGGTAAAAATGCGCGAAGTTAGATCACACTCTACCCCCCTTAAGAATCGAGTTACGTCTTCGTAACTCTACCTCGTAACCTGAAATAGCTCTGGATACTTTTTTCTCATAATATCTTCAGCCTCCCAAGTAGTTTTTTCAGTTTCTTGGTTAGACCACAATACCTTCACTATTTTTACACTTTTACTATGAGTATCCCGGACCTTACTATCCAGGATCTTAATTGGCCTCTCTTCATAGGTCAAACTGTGGTCTAACTCTATTGTTTCAGGTTGTAACACATGTGACTCATCCGGAACATATTTTCTTAGTTGAGACACATGAAAGACATTGTGAACTTTGCTCAACTCCATTGGTAATGCTAGCTTATAGGCAACTTTTTCAACCTTTTGCAGATCTCATAGGGTCCTATATATTTCGGGCTTAATTTCCCCTTCTTTCCAAACCTCATTACACCTTTCATTGGTGATACCTTAAGTAACTTTGCTTGTATTACCCTTATCTTATCGGTGGTTTCTTCGATCAATTGAGGTCCTAAAATCACTGTCTCACTTATGTCACTCCAACATAAGGGACTTCTGCACTTCCTTTCATACAAAGCCTCAAAAGGTGCCATGCCAATACTTGCATGGTAGCTATTGTTGTATTAAAAGTCAATAATATCTTAGTGATCCTCCCAATTCCCTTGAAAGTCCATTACACAAGCTCTTAGCATGTCCTCCAAAGTTTGTATGGTTCTCTCCGTTTGTCCATCGGTTGCTGGATAGAAAGCTGTACTCATTTTCAACGTGGTACCAAAGTTCTCTTGGACACTTTTCCAGAATTTCGAAAGAAACCTAGAATCCCTATCTGACACAATATCCTTTGGAACTCCGTGTAGCCTCACAACATGCTTTATGTAAGCCTTTGCAAGTTGTTCTATGCTCCAAGTCTCCTTTATTGGTATAAACACCGCTGATTTAGTAAGCTTATCCACCACTACCCATATGGTATCGTATTGATTCCTCGACTTAGGCAAGAAAGTTATAAAGTCCATTGATATACAATCCCATTTCCATCCTGGTATTTCAAGTGGTTGGACTTCTCCTTGTGGTCTTTTACGCTCAAATTTCACTTTTTGACAAGTAAAACACTTGCTCATAAATTCAGCTACCTCCCCTTTTCATCCTAGGCCACCAATACACCTTTTTCAAATCCTTATACAGCTTATCGCCTCCAGGATGCACTGAATACAGGGTATTGTGACCTTCCTCCATGATTCTCCATTTCAGAACTTCACATTTCTGTGGTACACACCACCTTCCTTTATACCTTAAGCTGCCATCCTCATGGATCTTGATGTCCATAGCCTTTCTGCTTTCAATTTTTCCTTTATTCAGTCCAATTTCACATCTCCCTCATGGTTCTTAATTTCCTCAAATAATGTTGGGTGGATACTAAGATTACAAAGTATTCCGTCCAAATCTTCCTCCTTCACTATCTCCAAGTTCATTCTCTCCATATCACTACATATTTCGTTAGCGACCACTAAAGTATTCACTCCATGCTTCATTTTACGGCTTAAAGCATATGCTACCACATCGGCCTTCCTTCATGGTATTGGATATCTAAATCGTAATCCTTGATCAACTCAAGCCATCTCCTTTGTCTCATGTTTAAGTCTTTTTGATTGAAAAAGTACTTTAAACTTTTGTGGTCTGTGTATATCCTGCACTTTACTCCATACAAGTAATGCCTCCATATCTTTAAAGCAAACACGATCACCGCTAGCTCAAGATCGTGAGTAGGGTAATTTGCCTCGTATGGATTCAAATGTCTTGAAGCATACGCAATCACCTTTCTATTTTGCATTAACACGCATCCCAAACCATTTTAAGAAGCATCACTATACACATCATAAGAACCACTTCCATCTGGCAAAGTCAGCACTGTAGCTGTAGTCAAACGCTCCTTTAAGGTCTGAAATGCCTCTTTACACTTATCATTCCACACAAACTTGCAGTCTTTCTTCATTAATGACGTCATTGGTTTAGCAATTCTCGAAAAGTCTTTCACAAACCTCCTATAATACCCTGCTAACCCTAAGAAACTTCGTACATCTGTTACATTCTTAGGTGTAGGCCACTCTTTCACTGCTTCGATTTTGGCATGGTCTACTTCAACTCCCTCTTTTGACACGAAATGTCCCAAGAATGCTACTTTCTCCAACCAGAACTCACATTTCGAGAACTGAACATACAATTTATTCCCCCTTAATGTCATCAAAATTGTCCTTAAATGTTCTACATGCTCCTGTTTACTCTTAGAGTACACCAAAATGTCATCAACGAAAACAACCACAAACTTATCCAAGAATCGTTGAAAAATCCTATTCATTAAGTCCATGAAAATTGATGGCGCATTGGTTAACCCAAAAGGCATAACAGTAAATTCATAATGCCCATACCTCGTACGAAAAGTCGTTTTTGGTATGTCCTTATTAGCAATTCTCAACTGATGGTACCGTGACCTCAAATCAATCTTTGAAAACATAGTAGCTCCTTTTAATTGATCAAACAAGTCATCTGTTGACTCATGAATTGAAAGTAAAGTTTTGATGATGACTAACACAAACAAGCTTAACTAATATATACTTTGAGTTCCTATGAGATTTCACAGGTTCAAAGTGTAAGGAACTTGGAGAAATATTGAAGGAACGTAACAAGCTAAACAACCAAGTTCATGGAGAAGTTCCTAGGCAGAATATTGCAAAGGAACACAGAAGAAAGAAAAGAAGTTCCTTGGTAACACAGTTATGTAGGAACAAGCTGCGAGAATAGATCTGTTCCTACAGGAACAGGCGAACAAAGTCAAGACATCCACATGAAGTGTCTTGGTAAAGAGAAGAGAATTTCCAAGAAGATTATAAGCATAATCTTCTAGGAACTTAGTAATTACATTGGAGTCTCAAATCAGATTGGAACATCAAACCTAAAAGCAAGTTACGAATCTATCCTACGAAGTGGTCTAGGTTAATTTATTGGGCTGATTTTGCTGAAGAATAAAAACGGCATCTAGGGTTTTTAACAAGTCAAGAAATGTTGTTAAGCATCCTAGATTGTAGGAATAAAGTCATGGGTTCATGGGCAAGAATAAAGCGGTTAAATTAGTCAAGTCAAAAGGCCTATTCTCCTGGTCTACATACTTGGGATAATGGAAGAAATCATGGAGTTGTGGATGAGCAAAGAACGTGGTTGAAGACTGAAGATTATAAGCCAGAACCATTCTATAAATACTCCAAGAAATTCAAAAGAAGACGAGAAGAACATCAGAGAACACATTGAGTATTTAACGAGTACATGTTTTGATGTTGTTGTTCCATCCAATATCCAGTTTAAAAAGGTCTTTTCAATGTATTAGAGTCAGAATTGAGTTGTAATTAGTGAGAAAAGGAGAGTGTGAGAAACTAGAGAAGAGTGGAGAAAAAGAGAAGAGAAGCGAGAGATAAAGAGTGAGAATTGAGAATCAAGTTCCTACAGGAACCGACGAGGAGAAATGAGGAATTTAGGTTGTAAAAGCTGTTACAGGCCTATAAGAAGGTGGAGTTTCTTCCTTAGGGCCAAGGATTTTTTTCTCAAAATATATCACTCGTACTCTTTAATTCGTTTAAATTTGTTTAAATTCCGCATACAGTTCCACACAAGCAATTCACCCCCCCTCTTGCAGTGTTCCTATAGAAACAACAGTTGGTATCAGAGCAGGAACTCGGGAAATTCAAGCAACCTTGAAGAGGATTCCTGAAGATGAACACTCACGAGAAGTTGAGGAAGGTTACTCAACTCAAAGACCACCCATGTTTGATGGAAAGTTTTATACTTATTGAAGAACGAATGGAGATTTTCATCAAGGCTGAAAATTACCAGTTTGGCGAGTGATTGAAGTAGGTGACTATGAGGTAACAAAACTAACGCTAATAATGAAGCAGTTCCTAAGTATTTTCTGAATATGAAAAGAAGATTTTGAGAAATGGAAATTAATGCACGTGCTATTAAATTGTTACATTGTGGTATTGGACCGCTGTAACAACAACCGTGTCATGGGGTGCAAAACCGCTAAACAATATGGGATTATTGCAAGTAACTCATGAAGGAACTAATGAAGTAAAACGATCTAAAATTGATTTGTTAATGTCTAATATGAACGTTTTGAAATGTTACCTAGAGAGTCAGTACAGATATGCTTACTCGTTTTACTAACATCACCAATGAGCTTTCTTCTCTTGGAAAATATCCCACTGAGTGACAGGTTAGGAAAGTACTGAGGAGTCTACCACAAGATGAAGATGGAGAGCCAGGTCACTGCACTCATGGAAACAAAGGATTTCACGAAGTACAACATGGAACAACTTGCGGTTCCTTACTGACCCATGAATTGCATCTTGGAGGAACTGGAGAAGTTCCAGAAGCAAAGGCTGCTGGCAAAGCTGAAAGTGACGAATCAGAAAGAAGAAGATGATGAGGCTGCGTTGCTGGTCAGAAGATTCAAAAGGGCTCTCAACAAGAATCGAAGTTCCTATAGGAACACGGGCAGAAAATTCACTAGTAACAAAGGGAATTCGTGTGCCATAAGTGTGGATCCTCAGATCACTTCATCAAAGATTGCCCTTATGATACTGAAAAGGGGAAGTCCAAGGGCAATGATATGTCAGGGAAAAGAAGGAACAAGTCAAAGAAAACATTCTACAAACCTTTCTTATCCAAGAGTGATGTAAGGAAAGCATGGTAGCAGCCTGGGAGAATTCTGAGAGCGAAGAGATGAGAAGGAACAACCTGATGAAGAATTGCCAACATATGCTTGATGGCCAAACTGATAGGAACGGTTCCACAAGGAACACGATAATAAGGTGCTAGTGAGGGGGGAACAACATGTGGTATCTCACAGCGGTTGTTCCAAGCACATGACAGGCACAATCCAAGTTTCTCTCACTGCACCTACTCAGGGGGAACTGTGACGTTCGATGATAATCAGAAGGGTAACATAGTTGCCCTAGGTAAGGTTGGAAAGTCAAGTTCCCATGCAATTGATAATGTTTTTCTCTGTTGATGGTCTTAACAATAACTTACTTAGCATTTCCCTTTCTGTGATAAAGGGAATTCTGTTTGCTTCACTAATGAGCATTGTCAAATCATCAACATCACACTATATCAAGTTGTACTTGAAGGAAGACGCAAAGGGAACACCTACTGGTTGATTACTTTAAAGTCCCCAAATGCACATTTTCTTGTTTAGTGTGATTGAGGATAATCCCTACTTTGGCACAACGTGTGGGTCATGCTAGTCTTCACTTGCTTGATAAACTATGTCAAAGGAACTTGTTGTTGGTTTACCTAATGTCAAGTTCCTCTTACAAATTTTGTAATGCATGTGCTGGCAAGCATGTACAAATTCTTTTAAAAAGTAAAAAGCTGAAGCACCACAAGACCATTGAAACTTCCATATGGATTTGTGTGGACCCTGAGAGTCCAAGTGAGAAGTAGTAAGCTATAGTCTTGGTCATAGTTGATGATTATTCTAGATATACATGGACAATGTTCCTTCATAGTAAGATGAAACATTTGATGAATTTACATGCTTTGCTAAGAAGGTTCAAAAATCTAGGGTTGTCAACTATTATTCATTGAGATCCGATCATGGAAAGAGAATTTGAAAATTACAGATTTTGATGATTTTCAGGGAACATGGCATGGATCACAATTTTTTTTCCGCTCCCAAGAACACCTCCAAAATGGTGTTGTGGAAGGAAAAACAGAACCTTAGAAGACATGGCAAGAACAATGCTCATAGGAAGTGGACTCCAAGGAACTTCGTGGGCAGAAGCGATTGAATACAGCATGTTATATAATAAATAGAGTCATGATTAGACCCATCACAAATAAACTCCCTATGAATATTAGAGGAGCGAAAACCTAATGTATCTCACCTTAGAACATTTGGGTGAAGTGTTTTTGTCCATAATAATGATAAAGAACTTAGGGAAATTTGATGAAAAGTGATGAAGCTGTGTTCCTAGGGTTGCCTCTAATAGTAAGGCCTAAGAGTTTACAACAACAAGAGAACATAAGTGTCGAGGAAGTGTAATATTATGTTTTGATGAACTAACTATAATGTAAATAGTGTAATACTCACTTTTTGCAGGAACATGAGGACTTTGAAATAGGGCCTGGTTAGAAGATATCCATGAAGAAAACTTAAACATCCAACAAGGAACAAGCAAGAGTTCCTGAAGATCAGTTCCAACACTGAAGGACAGAACGAGGCAGTTCCTGAGGAACAGTGAATGAGTCCCACAAAACAATGAACAGAAGAAAACATCACTGATCCAGAAAAGTTCCTAGAGAAACTGGAGAGACAGTAGTTCCCATCAGAGACTTCCCAGCCAAAACCTTGGAAACACCAAAAGTCTCATCAATGGATCTATTATTGGTGATATACGAAGGGACTCAGACCATACTCAATTAAGGAACTTCTGTGCCTTTAATGCATTCTGTCCATCATGGAACCTCGCAATCATATAGAAGCACTTGAGGATGTTGATTGGATCCAAGCAATGCAAGATGAGCTGAATCAATTTGAAAGAAACAAGGTGGGCACCTTGTGACTCAACCGAACACCAAAAGGTAATTGGACTAAAATGGGTGTTCAGACAAGCTAGATGAATACGGCACTATCATAGGAACAAGGCCAGATTAGTAGTTAAGGTTACAATGAACAAGAGAATGATTTTGAAGAAGCTTTTGCTCCAGTTGCCAGGTTCCAAGACAAAATCCAAAGGAATCACACTTAACTGCTGTAAAGAGATATCTGAGATATTTAGGAACTGATGACCTATCCTTAACTATCCTCACTGTGACACATTTAGTTAACGATTTGCAGATGCATATACGCAGGTGACTTGGTAAATAGAAAAAGCACTCAGGTATGTCAGTTCCTTGGAACATGTTTAGTTTCTTGGAGTTCCAAGAAGCAAAACACAGTTGCTTTATCCCTGCTGAAGCAAATATGTAGCTGCCGCTGCATGTTGTTCCCAGTGCTTTGGATAAAACAACAACTAAGGGATTTGGTATTATCTATGATTGCATTCCTATTTTTGTGATAATACTAGTGCTATATGTATTTCTAAAGATCCAGTTCACCACTCACGTGTTAAAACACATTCATATTCGTCATCATTTTTAAGGATAATGTAGAAAAAGGTTTGATAAAGCTTGAGTTTGTCAAACAGAAAATCAAATTGCAGACTCTTAACAAAGCCATAAATAGAGAAAGATATAAAGATGAGGATGGAACTCGGATTGAAAAGTGCAACAAAAGCCATGAAGTTCCTCCAGGTACGTCATTATTTATAACACAGTTCCTATGTGCACTTCTCATCACAAATCTTGTGCGAAAAGCATGTTCCCACAGGAACTTAATATAATCGCAAATGTCTATCAATATTTCCTATAGTAGGTCATGATTGTTGTCTAAAGATGAAATTAGATGGTATGCGATACGTTCCTTCTTTTCACATAAATATTTTTCCTTAATTTTTTTTTCCTCATAAATTAATTTCCAGAAATTAATTTTTGTTTATGATTGTTTCATATTCCTACCCTATAGGATGTTATATTTATTTTATTTTTACATTCCATGAACAAAATTTTGCTACACATTACACGTAAATAGGAGAATGAATTTAGAAGGAATTTGCAAAATATACCAAATTTATTAACCCACTAACATGCACCACTTTCCTTAAATACCCATCTAATCACCCAATATTCACATCACATCTCATTCTCAACTGTCAAACCCTTTCTCTTTCTTTCACTTTCACTTTCTCACTCTTCATAACCCCCAAAAACTCAAAAACCAACCATGGATACTCAACACTCATCTTCCATTGACACTGAAATCCAAACCCCCCAACCAAAAAAGCGACCAACGAAAAAACCACTGACAAATCTGAACCCAAAGCTAGTTCCTCCATGACTGAGAGAAAACGACAAAGGGACGAAGTCGAACCAATGGATGAGGAAGAAGACATTGATGTTGGTGACGACTCTGGAAAAACGACGGAGGTTGAAGCAAGTAAGTATGTTCCGGGTTTGTTTTAGACTTAATTTGGTAGTTCGGTGGGTTATGGGGATTATTAGATGTTATAGACAATCAGGGGTGGATTAAATTACTAATTGAACATGGAATTGATGATACGTATCCTAGAGCAATCCACGAATTCTGTGAAAACTATGGATTTGCTAAAGGAACTATCACCAGTTCCGTGAATGATGTTGAGATTTCGTTTGATGCTGATTATTTGGCTAAGTTATTTGAGGTTCCAAATGAGGGTTATGATAATTACTTTAAGGGAGATATATTTGAAGATTGGGAAGTAAATAAGATAATTTTGACAGAATTAGGAGGGAAGAAGGGAGTGAACAAAATTGATCATAATTCACTCTCGCCTCTTGGAAAATTAATGTTTAATTTTGTTAGGAGAACTGTGTTCCACAACACCAAGAGATGAAGCTAACTTACTGGATTGTGCGGTTATTTATGTCTTTTGTTCAATGTGCAAGTAAATTTCCCAAGCTTGATGATATCTCACTTGGATCACACAGTTCCAAGTGGATTGAAAGTTGGTTATGGAACTTTACTGACCAAAATTTTCAACAGCTTTAATGTCCATTAGAGGGATATGGGAAGGTTGGAATGAAGAAGATCAGTACATCATGTTACTCTTATGAATGGACTGAATTTGGTTGTTTTAAAAGGACAAACTCAGTGATACACTGAGATTTTGAAGTTAGAAGAGAAAAATAAGAGGGAGGAAGAAGAGAGATCAAAGTGAGGAAGAGTAGGAGACTCCTTAGCAAGTCGAGAGTGAGCCCCTAAAATTGATCTTGATCTGAGGGGTTTAAAACTCTGAGATTGAGGTTCTAGTCCCTGGGAAGACAGAGCAGTTGGAACAGTTCCTGGGAAGAAACTCAGGAGAAATTGCAGGATATTGAAGGTCAGTCTTTATGATGGACAGGCCTTGAGTTCTTATGTTGTCTTGCGACAAGAGCATGCAGAAGTAATGGCATTCTTGCAAGCTTAAAAGTGCGAAAGGAACTCCATCAACCCTGATGAAACTGCTGCTGCTGAAGGCGAAGGAGGAACTCACGTAGAAGATGCACCAGAAGACGAAGTTCCCACACTTCAGTTCCTATGGACACAGCCCCTACCTACAGTTCCTGACGAAACCTCAGCTGACCCTGTTCCTAAGCATCATCCCGCTCTTAAGCCAATATGACCCATTCCTTCTTAATTGCACTCCTCCTATTAAAATTATCGATGTGGTTGTACTTTTGTTCTGAATTTCTTTTTATTTTCTTTTTCTTTTTTTTTCGTTGTTTCTCTTTTTCTTTTTTTAACAAAAAAACTCTTATTAGTTATGGGTAGTGAATTTTTTTTCTTGCTTTATTTTATATTTTTTGAACTATCAGTCCTACTTCACAATTTGATTCTTTAGATGCATCTTGATGGCTATAATATTCTAGATTGCTGCTTGAATGACATATTAAATTTCAAAAAGCGGGGTGCTCTACCATTATTAAATAATGGTGCTGTGATGGTCAGTTTCTCAGGGAACATAGTTCTAAATTTTGATGATGCCAAAAGGGGGAAGAGAACGCACATAAATTGCATAATAAAATCAAATCTGAATCTAATTCTATCTCACTCTATTCACACTCGTTAAAAACCTGCAAAGTTAAAGTTCCATGTATTATACTTGTATATATCCTAGTCATAGTTTTGCTTGTGTATATTAACTTAAATCAAACAACAAATCAAAATATGTTTCTTTATAGTTTATCTTTTCTCACCTTGTTTGCTGGTTTGTCATCATCAAAAAGGGGGAAATTGTTGACTCATGAATTGAAAGTAAAGTTTTGATGATGAACTAACACAAACAAGCTTAACTAATATATACTTTGAGTTCCTATGAGATTTCAAAGTTCAAGTGTAAGGAACTTGGAGAAATATTGAAGGAACGTAACAAGCTAAACAACCAAGTTCATGGAGAAGTTCCTAGGCAGAATATTGCAAAGGAACACAGAAGAAGAAAAGAGAGTCCTTGGTAACACAGTTATGTAGACAAGCTGGCGAGATATCTGTTCCTACAGGAACAGGCGAACAAAGTCACAATCCACATGAAGTGTCTTGGTAAAGAGAAGAGAATTTCCAAAGATTATAAGCATAATCTTCTAGAACTTAGTAATTACATTGGATTCTCAAATCAGATGGAACATCAACCTAAAAGCAAGTTACGAATCTATCCTACGAAGTGGTCTAGGTTAATTATTGGGCTGATTTTGCTGAAAGAATAAAAACGGCATCTAGGGTTTTTACAAGTCAAGAAATGTTGTTAAGCATCCTAGATTGTAGGAATAAAGTCATGGGTTCATGGGCAAGAATAAAGCGGTTAAATTTCAAGTCAAAAGGCCTATTCTCCTGGTCAACTACTTGGGATAGTGGAAGAAATCGGGGTTGTGGAGAGAAAGACAATGGTTAAGACTGAAGATTACAAGCCAGAACCATTCTATAAATACTCCAAGAAAAGAAGAAGACGAGAAGAACATCAGAGAACACATTGAGTATTTAACGAGTACATGTTTTGATGTTGTTGCTCCAGTCCAGTTTAAAAGGTCTTTTCAATGTATTAGAGTCAGAATTGAGTTGTAATTCGTGGAGAAAAAGAGAAAGAGAAGCGAGAGATAAAGAGTGAGAATTGAGAATCAAGTTCCTACAGGAACTGACGAGGGAAATTAGAGAATTTAGGTTGTAATANAGAGAATTTAGGTTGTAATAGCTGTTACAGGCCTATAATAGAAGTGGAGTTTTCTTCCTTAGGGCCAAGGAAGTTTTTCTCATAAATATATCACTCGTACTCTTTAATTCGTTTAAATTTGTTTAAATTCCGCATACAAGTTCCACACAGCAATTCACCCCCCCTCTTGCAGTGTTCCTATAGAAACAACATCATCAATCCTCGGTAAAGGATACTTGTTCTTGATCGTCACCTTATTCAACTCCCTATAGTCAATACACAACCTCAATCTCCCATATTTCTTCTTTACAAACAACACTGGTGCTCCCCAAGGTGACGCACTAGGCCTAATGTAACCTTTCTCCAACAACTCCTGTAATTGCTCTTTCAACTCACTCACTTCTGCAGGTGTCATCCTATAGGATGCTTTGGAAATATGAGCTATTCCTGGAACTAAGTCTATGGTGAAGTCGATTTCTCGCTTCGGAGGCATTCCCGGAATCTCTTCCAGAAACACGTCCAGAAAGTCTCTCACTACCTCAATGTCCTCGAGCCTAGCAGTCTCAACATGATCTACATCCTTCACACTACAAAGGTGAATTGGAAAATCTCTCTTCACAAATCTAGCAAAACTCATCATTGACACTATTTTGTTATGTTTTGGCCTTCCTGCTCTCCAATAGCTCACTTTCTTACCCTTATTAACTAACGAGATATTCTGTGGCTTACACAAAATCTCAGCCTTATGCTCACTCAACCAATCCATCCCCATAATCACTTCTAAGTCACCCAAATCAAACTCAATTAGGTTAGCCTTAAACTCCACTCCCTCAATTTCTATTGGAACATCCAAAAATCTCCTTGAATACTGTACTTCTGCTCCTGATGGTAACACTATTGAAATATCTATTGTATCTACTTTTCCCAACACAAGCATTAACTTTTCCAAAATCTTAGTGGATACAAAAGAATGTGTTGCACTAGAATCAAACAAAATTTTTACAGGAAGAGAGTGAATAGAAAAAGTACCAGTAATTACATCCTAACTAGCATCAGCTTCACTTTGAGCCATCACATTCTGGTTTCCAGTATTCGAGGTCTTAGTCTGACCTCCTCCATTTCCACTTCCCGTTTTTTATCCGGTTTGAGGTGTTGCCTTTCCTCCTATGTTTCCTTGGAAACCCTTCTGCTGACCCCCAGTTGAGTTTCCTTTGAATTGAGAACCTTGTCCTTCCTTTCCCTTGTTCTTGGAGAAGCACTCATACTCACGGTGTCCAAGTTTGTTACACAAATGACAAGTCACTGGGTTCCCAGCGTAGTCCTTTCTTGGGTGATTGTTAGGACACTTGTTGCAGAAGTATACACGACCTCCTTGATTAGCCATCTGAGCCCTATTCCCATTTCCATTAGCAGGCTTCCCATAGTTTCCCCTGTTACCCTGGAAGTTATTGTTGAAATGAGGTTTCTTAAATCCGCCATGACTCCCTTGTTGGTTGAAGTTTCCTCCACCATCCTTTGTTTTCTCCCTCGTCTCATCTTCCTTCAGTACCTCCTTCTTCTTCTAGTCAAGGGCATACAGATGTGCAGCTCTACCATATAGCTCATCCAAAGACTCAAAGACTTGCCCTGCTAACTACAACTGGATGTCTAAGGGAACCCTCTCACAAAACGAGTAGCCTTCAACTTTTCGGTTGCCACAGCCTCCTTAGCAAACCTGGACAATTCTATGAACTTAGAGTAATACTCAGTAACAGACATACTCCCCATCTTAAGTTCCAGAAACTCATCAGTTTTCTGTTTCTGAAGGGACACTGGATAGAACTTATTACGGATTTGTTCCTAAAACACATCCCAATTGAACCCTGGTAAAGCCCTAATCACAGCTTCATTGTGACCACCAACGATCAGTTTCTCCTCTCAAATAGTAAACTGCATGGTTCACCTTAAGCTCTTTTGGACACTCAACTACTCCAAACAGCTTGTTACATTCTCTCAACCATCCCTCTATAATAGTTGGATTGTGCTCTCCTTGGTAAGTGGGTGGCTTACTTTGAGAAATCTTCTTGAAAAGTTCCCCAGAAGGGTCATTACCATTTCCATTTCCTCTAGCAGCTAACTGTTCGGCTACAGTAGTTGATTGCCTCACTACCTCATTCAGCTGATTGTTGTTACGTTCAGCCATCCTATTTCTCCTGTAGAGGGAAAAGACCATTATATTAAATTATGTCTAACTCTAAGTTCGAACAACATAAACTCATAACATATAACATTTTCTCATTTCGTCTCACATAAAAGAAGTTTTCATCCTTTTAGAGCGAATGATTCACTTAGTTTTGATTGTTTACACAACCATTAAAATAAGAATAAAGCACATAAGAAATAAAAATAATTCCCTTGGTTATGCTCTACTTGAGGCTCCATTTCCTAAAAGTATTGACTCATTTATTATTTCATTCCCATAAAAATTTTATTACTTAATTTCTCCTAATATTTTCCTGATGGCTCACTGCCACTTATTCACAAAAATAAACAACAATCTAAATTGTCCAACAATCTAAACAGTAACAACGCTAAACAATATTAACTAACTTATGTCTATACAAAACTCCTAAACATTAACGTTATCCTTTTTGTCATTCGACATTACATATTTCTTGGGTATAAACTCAGGATCACCCTTCACATCATCTTCCATATCCCCCTCCATGTCTTCATCCATAAATTCCTCAGGATCAAGCTCTTCTTCATCCTCAGAATCAGATACCAAATCTACATACACAGGGATCACTGGATTTGGATTCTCGATCTCATAACACGAGCTATCCTTCGATTCATAACTCCATGAAGTAGAAGTAGTTTCCTTCACAACCATCTCATCATCTTCCTAGTTATTTGGGCTTGGTGTGTGTGGGGTCTCCTTACTTGCAATCAATTCTTGGCACTCCTTCTCCTTCCTTGCAATATAACCCTCCAGATACCTCCAATCACAGCCCCATTGACCAACTGCATCTTTATATTTGGTGTAATTCGGAAGTCCTCCAGCAAAGTGAAAGTCACTGAACTTTGCCTTAATATCCATGTAAGGTGGACAGTTAGGCAAACAGCTAACAATTAGGGCTGACACATGATCAGGTTGGTCCCATTACGGTAGCTTCAACACCGTACTCATGTACCAACAATAAAACCGTATCTTCCAGACATATTGAGGTGGAATTTCATAGTCCTTCTTTCCCAATGTCCCGATCTGAGTGTCCTTATCCGACATGCTATCCGACATCCTGCAAAACACTTAAGGCTAATGGACCATCCTTCCCACAACAAAACCAAACTAACAGTTCTACAACAAAAAGTCTGGTGGCTATCATATAATTTCTTTTACACATAGCTACTCACATAAGCAACATCTCAAAACATGAACTTAAATGCATGAAAGAACGGAAATAAAGTATATCCTACATGCCCAAACTTCCTACCCAATCTCATCACATGATACTAAAGCAATAACACATATTACATACCTGAATCCTTGCACAAGTAATTAATTTTAAAACATTTGTTTTCCAAAACTTTATATTTTCAGAAATTACTATTTTTAGAAAATTTTCCATTTCAAATAACTTTCCAAAATAAGAAATTCCTCTTTCCCAAAATAAAATTTAGGGTACTCCCAAAAGTAAATTTTATTTTATTTCAAAAACTAAGCTCTGGTAACCACTTTGTAATACCCTAGAACTTCCTAACTTCCTTCTCTAGGTTTTCCGGAAAACATATTCTAAATAATAAAGAAAGTATTTATTAAATCTCCAAAATAACTAGGAAAAACCAAAGCATTACCGCTACCGTGATAACGGCTAAGACATTTATCAAAGCACTACAGCGGAAGTCTTTAAAACCAAACTAAATTAAAACTTAAACTTCAAAAACAATCTCAAAACTAAAATCAAACCGACATTCAAAAGAAAAATCAACTTAAAACTTTACTACACTTTGGAACCATCTTAATGGCCCTTCAAAACAAAAAATTAACTTCGAAATAAAAACAACATCCATATACTAGTTAGATAACTCCATAAGAAAATAAAAGGAAGAACTACGAATACTACACAGCAAGCACTCTCACTCCAGCCCAGCATGAATGACTTATGCCCACTTGTGCCTTTAGCTTTTCTTATTGTAGACAACTACTCACCAACAAGTGGGTCATTGTAGGGCCAAGTCCAAGACAGAGCCATGCACACAAAACAAACAGTCAACAAAGCTGAGTACATAACTATTAAAGACTATGCAACAAGAACAATATAAATTAAAATAAAAGCATACATACATCTTACCGTTGACAACTTCTCACCTGTGCATAGACTCAACATAAAAAAATTAATTGTTATATTTAAACTTTGCATTTCGCATAGAACGGGTTTCCTTTCTTTTAAAATCGCCCTATTAGGCACCAACTTGGGAGCAACTCCAAGAAGGTATTACCTATGTCACATAAAGTGACGGAATTCCACTACATTAAAAATATAAAAGAGTACAATGTCTTGTACTCCAATTAGAAGTCATAGATCTCTGTTCCATACGACTCCCCCCATGTTCATACTCAAGGTATATACGTTCCAAGAGTTTTGGTGGGAATCGTCTTTTACTTTACGTGATTAACCGATTTAACAATGTTATGACACACATACAACATCACATAAAAGCTTGTATACAACCAAACAAGCCATATTATTTATGTTTGAATTAAAGTGATACTAAAAAAATAATCTTATGTGTGTCTTTTAATTAAACTAAACTTCCTTTACCACACATTAACTATGAGTGGCTAACTGTTTACTTTCTTCTTGACCACACATTAACATGTATAAAATTATTTGCTCATTACCTTCTGTTAATTGTGTGAACAAAAATTCACAAAATACTTTTCTTTTTATTAAGTCACTAACCAACTTAAATAACTTCCTTTTCTTCTTCAAAAAGCTATTGGCCAATTTTCAAATGATCATAACATCCCAATTTAATCTTGAAGAATTTATATTGCTAAAATATGGAATGTCAAAATAATATAAAATCATACTTCTAATAAAATTTGTCATGCATGTCAATTCACAATCCAATCAAGCACAACAACATGACATATAAGATCAACCAAGCATGAATTCTAATTTCTATGTTCGTCTTTAGTACTTACGTACCTTGTGTTGTAGTGGTGATCCGCCACAACTTCTAAAAGTCGACTACTTCAATGTTTCCTACATAGAGAAAACCGAAACTAAATTAAAACCTTGTTGACTAAGTTCTACAACAACTCTAAACTAACTTTCTATATTGGAAACTTGTCCAAAACATTACCCATATGGTCTCTATTTAATTTCATACTTTACTTCAATTTTTTTTATTACAAAATACTTGATTTTCGGTAATTTTCCAAAAATGACAGCTTTGTAAATTTTCTTGAAAAACACTGTTAAACCGTTTTAAACATCATATTTTGATCATAAAACACTATAGTCATGCCCTAAGATCAATATACAATACTTAGATGCATTAAAACTAATTATAACTTACTATATTACATGTTACTATTTTTATTGGGCATAAAAAATTGTTAATAAAAATTTACAGCTTTATTTATTCATCTAAAACTCATCAAAAACTCATAAAAACATCACAAATTCATCATAAAACTCTTTTACAATCCACTAACAACATTATGAAACAAATCTATGCTTTAGAATAATTTTTCATAAACCAAAACATGTTCATAATATTTATTCTATTGATTTTCATGATTTCCAAATTTGGACAACAATATAATTTATGTTTAAAGTCTTTAAAAATCAATCTAAACTCTATAAAAATATGAAATCACCATAAATTCACCCAACAACAATTCATGATCATAGTATTGAAGTTTAAATCATTAAAACCCATAAGATCAAAAATTTCATAATATTATAAACCTTAATCTAAAATTTCATGAACAACATATAAATTTATGCATTAAAATAAATCATAACTTCATAAAAACATGATTGAAACTACAAAAACATGAATACATGATTAATCATAAATATAAACATAAATATGAAAGATTGAATCAAAAGAAACAAGAAGAATACTTTTTTTTAATAAAGGGTCCGAAAATACCAAAATAGGGGGAAGAGTGGCCGGTGGAGGCTCCAACGAAGCAACGAAAAAAAAAATGTTTTTTTTTTCTTTGGAGAAATCCGAACCTCTTTTTTTATTTTTTTTTGTTCGAATTTTTTTCTTCTTTCTCTCCTTCTCTCTCTAAATTTTTGGAATCCTAAATCACCAAGATGCAAAATAAAATCTGAAAAATGGGAGTTTAAGGGGTATTTATAGGCCCTAAAGTAGGATTTGGTGCAATTCCACAAGTACCCTTAATGCTTTAAATTACTTTTATGCCCTTGTTTTAAATTAATTTAGGAAACTCTAGAAATTCTATTTTTAGAAACTTTTCAAAATATTTAATAAAACATAAAATATTATTTATAAACATAAAATAATTACTTTAGTTAAAATTATTTAAATTTTCTTTGTTTAATATTCTTAATTATTGAATATAATTTCTCAATAAAAATATTAAAGCATATGTATAAAATACGAAAATAACTCCTTTAAAATACGAAAATATGGGGTATTGCCGGATGTGTATATTCTTTAAAGTGATCACTTTAATTTACATATGTTTGACTATTGCTGGATTTCATGATTTATCTTGTTTGTTGTGATTAACCCATATAGATCTTTTATTTAATCCTAGTACTAGTGATATGTAACAGTTTTGTAAATAATTCCAAGGGAAGCAAGAAAGTTATTGCACAGTCTTTACTACGTGGGGTTGCTTTAATTTGATGCGTATATTGTTTAAAGTGATCACTTTGATTTACATATGTTTAACTATTGTCAAATTTCATGATTTATCTTGTTAGTTGTGATTATCCCACATAGGATTTTATTTAATTCCAGTACTAGTGATATACAATGTTTTTGTAAACAATTCCAAGAGAAGCAAGGAAGTTATAATGCATGTGAATACTTACGAATTCATGGATAGTAATAAATAAATATAAGTATCAAAGAAACGCAATGTAAAAGGGGGAACCAAAGACATGATACTAAGAGTGCTTAAATGACATGAGATAGTATATTGATGTGAATTTTAAGCCCTTAACAGGTATTAGAACTCACAATGTTGTTTATGTTCGTTGGGCAATGAAAGTTGCTTGAATTTTTTGAGGGTTTTCACTCAAAACTCATGCACTTCCCCTCTCTTTAGGTAGATTTATTTTTATTTAAGTTCAATAAAGGTAACCAAGATAGATAAACACTCTTGATCGCAAACAAGTGTGGTCGAATTTCACAATTGCAAAAGTAAAATTTCTAAGGGAAACACCCAACAAAGCAACACTTTAATTTTTCTCAAAATTCAACTCTATTTTTTTTTCATTAGCAAACTAAAGGGTATTTATAGGACTAAGTTTGGAACAATTCTCCAACTCATAGTCAAATAATATCCTAAACAAAATATAATTCCTAAGCTAATAAGAATCACGTGAAAGTAGCCTACTTTCTTTAGGAAATCCGGCCACATCACCAATCACTATCCACTTGCACAATTAAATCTATATCCTAACAACTTCCCTAAAAATCCTAACAAACTAAAATTTAATCCTAACAAACTATCTAACACACTTAAAAATAAGATAATCATCATAAATACATCAAAAATCACGAAAACATATTGTCACCCAAATCCTATGAAAATAGTCAAAAATCTCGCCATATACCCTTGCTCGTTTTTTGCGCAATCTTCAAGAACCCTTTCAAGATTTAATCTTTAAATCAAGAAACCTTCAAGAAATGAATCTCCATGCAATTTTAAATGAAAATGATGGTAAAAAAGAAATGAAGACTAAAATGAAAAGTGCCTGAAATGAGAAAACCCTAGTAAATGCAGTGGGAAAACTCATAGGCAAAACCATTAATAATCCTGATGTGAATGGCAGCCTTATATTCACATCATATATGCACTTGAAAGCCATGAAATAAAGGCAACCTATAAAATAGCCATTTAGAGAGAAAAAAAACTAAACATGAGCTCTAATAAAGCACAAAACTAAAACATGAAATATAAGAAACACAGTAAAGACATGAGATAAAACATGTATGAAAAGTAAAGAATAAGACAAGGGAACAGAGCCTAATCATAATACTAAGGAGAATGACTTGAAAACAAAGAGCATGATACAGTTTAAGGGATATGAAGACACAATAAAATACTATAAAAACATTCTCATGAGACAAAGGACATGAAAACATGAATTTACAAAAAAGAAACACAAAAATCAGAGTTATAACGAAGAATTTACAAACAAAATGGCAAAACCAAAAGAACTACATATAAAAGACTAGAACGAGCATGAATTGGTGAAGGATCTCAAGAAATTATCTTAGTTTTTGCATTCTTCACTTCCTTAGGAGCACCTACGAGCAATCTTGAGTCTTCGAATCACTTGGAGCACCCACATTAAAACTTGCAAAGTGAAGGCAGCTAGTTTTTGTTCTTAAAACTGACTTCTGGATTGTTTTAAATATTGCAGATCGGAAAATGAATATGGAATCTAGTTGTGAATTTTTGACAAAATGTAAATACATGTATAAGGAAGATCATGTTAAGAAATTGAAAGCAGATTCAAAGTATGTGTGGAGATATGAGTGCTTGCATATGCATTCATCAGGGTGATTTTCAGAAGAACATGAGTTGTTAATGCTTGGTTAATACTTGGTGCCATCATACTCCATGGCACAGGAGATCATGGGTGAGTAGGAGTTTGCGCCATGGCATCGATGACTTCCTATGTTATGGCGCAACTAGATCGTGGGTAAGTGTTGTTGACTTGTCAATTTGCGCTATGACGCAAGGGCTGCCTAGCGTTATGATATTGGTGAATGGCAATTATAGGTAACTGCTACTCCTGTGCCATAGCGTAGATGGATCGTGGGATAATGGGAAGTTGATCACTCCTACACTATAGACTACAGTGTGTCTTGGCATAGGGAAATCATGGAATAATGGGAAGTTGATCATTCTTGCACCATAGCGCAAAGCACAGGGTGCGTCTTGCTCTCTGGTGCAAGAAGATCGTGGGATAATGAGTTTGACTAGCCAACCAAGGATGCTCTATGATGCATGATATGGTGTGTGACATGGTGTAACTCCTAGTAATTGCTTCTTGATTTCCTAGTGGCGCGTACAGACGTCTGCACTATGGTGCAACTTAGCACCTGCGCTAAAGCAAAAATAAGCGCGGGAATTTGAGGTTTAATTTTTGTTGTTGAATAAAAATGTTTTAATTAATTAATTAATTAATTAATTAAATTTTGAAATATCATTTTAATAAAAGCTAAAATTTATTTGGCGTGATTTTTCATAATTTGGCTATGTTGTTTCAACTCGGGAATTTATGCTCACTACTCGGATTACCTTTTAATGCTTGGCAAGATCTCTAGAGTCATCATTACTCTTTCATTTTGGGGAGATACGATCCCGTGTATAAAGTTATATTTTACCTAAAGACAAGAACTCAAAGATACTAATGAGAATTTTAAAAACGAGTGCAAGGTTCATAAATGAGGGTTTAGTGAAAATATAATGTCAATGCCTGAATACCTTAGTTAATGCCGAAAACTATCAACAAGGTTTCATGTTTTGAAAGGTGTGTTCTCGTTAAACAAAAATTAAATCTAATAGTGTTTTCAGACAAAAAATCCTTTTTTTTCATCTCTAAATCCAGTGACAGATTTTGAGAATAATTTTTTCTTCCGCTAAAATAGATACGGATAAAATTTATTTAGCAACAATTGTATTAGCAAGAGGTGCGATCTGTCGCTAATTCCATTATAACCCAACATAGTGATAGATTTTGGGAATTTAACGACGGGTTTGGCCCGTCTATTAATTTCAATGGATTTTAGTATTGTAGACACCTAATTTAGTCCCCTGTCCTGCGGCAGGACTCTATGATGATTAAAAAACTCATTTCTCTAGAAGATTGGATAATCGAGTACACTTGGGCTTAAAAATAAATCTCATTCTTATTTCACGGACCTTTTTATCCAAATGCCTCTTTTACTATTTTAAATAAATCAGTAAAATATAATAATAATAATAATAATAATAATAATAATAATAATAATAATAATAATAATAATAATAATAATAATAATAATAATAATAATAATAAATGTTTCAAAAACGTAGCGCGGTTAATTTAGTGACTCTAACAGCTCAGCGTGACTAAGCTAACAGCGCTACCCTAGTAGTGTTGTAGGGTTCCCTGCGCTGCTGGGCCAGCGCGATTCGGCGTACCACGCTGGCAGCCCAGCGCGATTAGGGTTCCCACGCTGTTATAAAAACCCTCATTTCCTTCATTTCTCACACGTTTTTTTAATTCACTTTCTTCCTCATACTTAAAGAATCCGATTATCGCTTTTAACAACCTTTTTTTTATTATAATTATTTATTATTTTATTTGCTATTTATTTTACTAAAAAGTGGCTACAAATTTTAATAATATCGAAACAATAATTTGAAACTCCGCCCAAATTAATACTCGACGAAGACAATCTTCAAAGGAGAAGTGGTACGTTTCTTGAGAGCCCTAAAGATCATGTTTATGGACTTTTAAGTTGTTGTTTCACTATTTATTTACTGCTTTATCATGTTATTATTGTTAAAGGACTTAAAATTGATTGTTTGCAACGCTTAATCAAGATAATTCTTCCGGACAAATCTAATCATGTTAGGCTCCCTAATTTGATTTTAATAACGGTTTGAGTTAAATTAATTAGTTTTTTTGTGATTCATTAATAATTTAATGCTCTTTTTTTGTGAATTTGTTAATTGATATTTTTGTGTGATTCTAAATGTAATTTCTGTATGGTTAAGAGGAAACTAGTAATGGCCGCCTATGGGCTAACCTGACGCACTCCGTCATGTTAGTACCTTCGCCCCCGAGTCCAATCTTTGGTTCGCTCGACCACAACTTGGAGTCATCCCCATGGGATGGGAGAGGATTTCCGTGCAATTTAGACAAACGTCCCTTATTCGAGTCCCATTAGTATCCAATCTTAATACACGGTTTATGAGTTTAGTTCCTAAAACTCATTGGCGACTTCTTACTAGCATCGTCCGTATTCGTATATTATTATTTCACTTGAAAAAAAAGATAATAAAAAAAAACAAAAAAAAAAAAACACAAAAATAGCATAGCGCGACTGACTTTGTCACGCTAACGTCGTAGCGTCACAAAGTTTGCCGCGCTGCACCTGCAGCGTGACAAGCTTTGTCGCGCTGCACACTCAGCGTGACAAACTCTGTCACGCTACGACGCTAGCGTGACTGAAATTCCCGCGCTCCTGTTTTTTTTGCAAAATACTTCTAAAAAAGTCCATTTCACCTTTCCTTAAGCCAATTTTTTAGGTCTAACTTGACGTATGGACGGTTTTGGAAAGGTGACCAAAAAATTTGGGACCCAAAAATCCGGGGCCCCTACAGTGGCGACTTCACTGGGGACTAAAAGAGGGTGAGACTTGAACATTTTCTCTCAAATTATACACTTATTATATTTAGAACATTTGCATTTTTTTAGTCATATTGCATACATGTAACATACACTTGGCCTCCATGTGTTTGAAACATGCCTTAGGATTACCGTGATACTTCTACATTTCGGGGAGGAACTATTGACTTGGTGGGGCCCATGGTCTCTAAGCAACTGAGCAAGATAGAACCTTATCCCAACTACATCAATTTCTAAGCCGCCCATGGTACTTAGATGGGAGAAACTTCATATCTAACGGTTATTATACCGCAAAGTGTTGGAGCACACTCCTTAGATGTAGGACCCTTTTGACTGACCATGACTGACCGTAGTTTGACTGCATTATTTAGTAATTATTTGCTTCCCTTTTGTTTTATAAAGTTGCTTGTTTTGCTTTTTATATTTTGTGCATATGTAGATTTTTTGAGGTTTTCAAATCATTTTTAATCACAATATATTATTAGCTACCTAAATTAATTGATTACGTAAAATATTTTCCATAATTTTAAATTATATTCTTTGATATCATTTGATTGCTTGGAAGATTTTTATGCACCAATATATTTGATTTAGTTAATAAAATATTGCAAAAGATATTATTAATCAAATCCTTGATCTTCTTAGGATTTGATTAATAGAATCTTTGATTAAATAGAAACTAACTTATACACTTAACATTTATTAGAAAATTCAAATAATATTAACGATTTCAAAAATACTTTAACTTTTTGAGATTTTTAATATATTTCAAATATTTTGGAAATTTACTAATTAATTCCTTTCATTTAGAATTTTATTAGTTTAATTCCAAATTTCTAATAAATCTAACTATCTCACTTTCCCTTGTATTATTTTCAAAAAATCAAATACTTAGAATAATTTTTTTTTAAAAAACTCAAAAAAAAAAAAAATCCATCAAGGTTAATTATGATATTTATATTTTTTATTAATTTTTTATTTTTCCTATGAGCTTCCCATCAATTAACCTTGATTGTTATAACTCTAATTGTTGAGTCTCGTTTCTTTTTTCTTCTATTTTTCTTCTATCTTTTTTTGTCTTCCCTCATCATCTATTTGTAAGGATCCAATAATGATAATCTGAAAATTACTAATTGCTTGAGAATGCACGATTTTGATCAATGTTTTTAATGACTCACATACAAATAACATCATCACCAATCTTTCAAAAGCTCGGTCTAATAATAGGCCCATTTAGGCCTAAATAACGTATATATGGGCAACATGAACATGAATCCAAACCCATTAAATACAAATTTAATGATAACTTAGCAAAAATCAATAGAAACTTGCAGCGTAACTAACTCTACAACGCTACACAAACAGCGCAACTCTTCTAATTGCGCTACACTGTNAAAATAGCGCAACTCTTCTAATTGCGCTACATTGTTAGCGTCACAAGTTTAATAACGCTACCTTGCTAGCGCTACTTCTTTTGTCACGCTACAAAACTAGCGCTAGAACTTTTTTTTTGCACTAAAAAGTCATGTATTTGAATAATTTTGATGAATATTTAGTATTGATTTGAAATTACTTATACACAATTAAATCATAATTAACCCCAACTAAAAGGGTTTTAAGTAGTGCCCATTATGGTTCAATAAAAAATCCACTTTGGATTTTTTTCAACATTTTATCTTTTAACACATACTAAGTGGACACATTCTTTTAAGTGCAATCATTATAATATGAAATTGCAAGGGTTGCTACATATTATTGGCATACAAAATGATGAAAAAATGCCTAATGTAAACAAAAGAAAATTTGTTTGCTTTAGAAAGTGATAATATGTGCTATATTGGCTACCACTTTTTTCTAAACACTCCATCCCACCTTTACAACAAACACATCATTCTAAGTGTTTCAATTATGAGCCCATGGTTCAACCTACTCCTAAATGTTTGATTTAGAAGCTAGTTTTTGTTCTTAAACTGATTCTGGATTGTTTTAAATATGTAGATCGGAAAATGAATATGGAATCTAGTGTGAATTTTTGACAAAATGTAAATACATGTATAAGGAAGATCATGTTAAGAAATTAAAGCAGATTCAAAGTATTGTGGAGATATGAGTGCTTGCATATGCATTCATCAGGGTGATTTTCAGAGAACATGAGTTGTAATGCTTGGTTAATACTTGGTGCCATCATACTCCATGGCACAGGAGATCATGGGTGAGTAGGAGTTGCGCCATGGCATCGATGACTTCCTTTGTTATGGCGCACTAGATCGGGGTAAGTGTTGTTGACTTGTCAATTTGCGCTATGACGCAAGGGCTGCCTAGCGTTATTGATATGGTGAATGGCAATTATAGGTAACTGCTACTCCTGTGCCATAGCGTAGATGGATCGTGGGATAATGGAAGTTGATCACTCCTACACTATAGACTACAGTGTGTTGCATAGGAGAAATCGGAATAATGGGAAGTTGATCATTCTTGACCATAGCGGCAAAGCACAGGGTGCGTCTTGCTCTCTGGGCAAGAAGATCGTGGGATAATGAGTTTGACTAGAACCAAGGATGCTCTATGATGCATGATAGTGTGTGACATGGTGTAACTCCTAGTAATTGCTTCTTGATTTCCTAGTGGCGCGTACAGACGTCTGCACTATGGTGCAACTTGCACCTGCGCTAAAGCAAAAATAAGCGCGGAATTTGGGTTTAATTTTTGTTGTTGAATAAAAATGTTTTAATTAATTAATTATTAATAAATTTTGAAATATCATTTTAATAAAAGCTAAAATTTATTTGGCGTGATTTTTCATAATTTGGCTATGTTGTTTCAACTCGGAATTAGCTCACTACTCGATTACCTTTAATGCTTGGCAAGATCTCTAGAGTCATCATTACTCTTTCATTTTGGGGAGATAGGATCCCGTGCTAAAGTTATATTACCTAAAGACAAGAACTCAAAGATACTAATGGAATTTTAAAAACGAGTGCAAGTTCATAAATGAGGGTAGTGAAAATATAATGTCAATGCCTGAATACCTTAGTTAATGCCGAAAACTATCAACAAGGTTTCATGTTTTGAAAGGTGTGTTCTGTTAAACAAAATTAAATCTAATAGTGTTTTCAACAAAAATCTTTTTTTCATCTTAAATCCAGTGACAGATTTTGAGAATAATTTTTCTTCCGCAAAATAGATAGGATAAAATTTTTTAGCAACAATTGTTAGCAAGAGGTGCGATCTGTGCTAACTCATTATAACCCAACATAGTGATAGATTTTGGGAATTTAACGCGGTTTGGCCCGTCTATAATTCAATGGATTTTAGTATTGTAGACACTAATTTAGTCCCCTGTCTGGGCGCAGGACTCTATGATGATTAAAAAACTCATTTCTCTAGAAGATTGGATAATCGAGTAACTTGGGCTTAAAAATAAATCTCATTCTTATTTCACGACCTTTTTACAAATGCCTCTTTTATATTTAAATAAACCAGTAAATAATATAATAATAATAATAATAATAATAATAATAATAATAATAATAATAATAAATGTTTCAAAAACGTAGCGCGGTTAATTTAGTGACTTAACAGCTCAGCGTGACTAAGCTAACAGCGCTACCCTAGTAGTGTTGTAGGGTTCCTGCGCTGCTGGGCAGCGCGATCGGCGTACCACCTGGCAGCCCAGCGCGATTAGGGTTCCCACGCTGTTATAAAAACCTCATTCCTTCATTTCTCACACGTTTTTTTAATTCACTTTCTTCCTCATACTTAAAGAATCCGATATCGCTTTTAACAACCTTTTTTTATTATAATTATTTATTTTATTTGCTATTTATTTTACTAAAAGTGGCTACAAATTTTAATAATATCGAAACATAATTTGAAACTCCGCCCCAAATTAATACTCGACGAAGACAATCTTCAAGGAGAAGTGGTCGTTTCTTGAGAGCCCTAAAGATCATTGTTATGGACTTTTAAGTGTTGTTTCACACTATTTATTTACTGCTTTATCATGTTGTTATATTTTTTAAAGGACTTAAAATTGATTGTTTGCAACGCTTAATCAAGATAATTCTTCCGGACAAATCTAATCATGTAGGCTCCCTAATTGATTTTATAACGGTTTGAGTTAATTAATAGTTTTTTGTGATTCATTAATAATTTAATGCTCTTTTTTTGTGAATTTTTTAATTGATATTTTGTGGTGTATTAAATGTAATTTCTGTATGGTTAGAGGAAACTAGTATGGCCGCTATGGGCTAACCTGACGCACTCCTCATGTTAGTACCTTCGCCCCCGAGTCCAATCTTTGGTTCGCTCGACCACAACTTGGAGTCATCCCCATGGGATGGGAGAGGATTTCCGTGCAATTTAGACAACGTCCTTATTCGAGTCCCATTAGTATCCAATCTTAATACACGGTTTATGAGTTTAGTTCCTAAAACTCATTGGCGACTTCTTACTAGCATCGTCCGTATTCTATATTATTATTTCACTTGAAAAAAAAGATAATAAAAAAAACAAAAAAAAAAAAACACAAAAATAGCATAGCGCGACTGACTTTGTCACGCTAACGTCGTAGCGCACAAAGTTTGCCGCGCTGCACCTGCAGCGTGACAAGCTTTGTCGCGTGCACACTCAGCGTGACAAACTCTGTCACGCTACGACGCTAGCGTGACTGAAATTCCTGCGCTCCTGTTTTTTTGCAAATACTTTCTAAAAAGTCCATTTCACCTTTCCTTATAGCCAATTTTTTAGGTCTAACTTGACCTATGGACGGTTTTGGAAAGGTGACCAAAAAATTTGGGAACCAAAAATCCGGGGCCCCTACAGTGGCGACTTCACTGGGGACTAAAAGAGGGGGAGACTTGAACATTTTCTCTCAATTATACACTTATTATATTAGAACATTTGATTTTTTTAGTCAATTGCATACATGTACATACACTTGGCCTCCATGTGTTTTGAACATGCCTTAGGATTACCGTGATACTTCACATTTCGGGGAGGAACTATTGACTTGGGGGGCCCATGGTCTCTAAGCAACTGAGCAAGATAGAACCTTATCCCACTACATCAATTTCTAAGCCGCCCATGGTACTTAGATGGGAGAAATCATATCTAACGGTTATTATACCGCAAAGTGTGGAGCACACTCCTTAGGTGTAGGACCCTTTTGACTGACCAGACTGACCGTAGTTTGACTGCATTATTTAGTAATTATTTGCTTCCCTTTTGTTTATAAAGTTGCTTGTTTTGTTTTTATATTTGTGCATATGTAGATTTCTGAGGTTTTCAAATCAATTATCACAATATATATTAGCGTACCTAAATTAATTGATTACGTAAAATATTTTCCATAATTTTAAATTATATTCTTTGAATCATTGATGTTGCTTGGAAGTTTTTTATGCACCAATTATTTGATTTAGTTAATAAATTGCAAAAGATATTATATAATCAAATCCTTGATCTTTTAGGATTTGATTAATAGAATCTTGATTAAATAGAAACTAATTTATACACAACATTTATTAGAAAATTCAAAAATATTAACGATTTCAAAAATACTTTAACTTTTGAGATTTTTAATATATTTCAAATATTTTGGAAATTTACTAATTAATTCCTTTCATTTAGAATTTATTAGTTTAATTCCAAATTTCTAATAAATCTAACTATCTCACAGTCTCAGTTTCCCTTGTATTATTTCAAAAAAATCAAACACTTAGAATATTTTTTTTACAAAAAAAAAAAAAAACTCAAAAAAATCCATCAAGGTAATTATGATATTTATATTTTTTTTATAATTTTTATTTTTCCTATGAGCTTCCCATCAATTAACCTTGATTGTTATAACTCTAATTTGAGTCTCGTTTTTTTTTTTTTTCTTTATTTTTTTTTTTATTCTCTTTTTTGTCTTCCCTCATCATCTATTTGTAGGATCCAATAATGATAATCTGAAAATTACTAATTGCTTGAGAATGCACGTTTTGATCAATGTTTTTAATGACTCACATACAAATACATCATCACCCCATCTTTCAAAGCTCGGTCTTAATATAGGCCCATTTAGGCCTAAATAACGTATATGGGCAACATGAACATGAATCAAACCCATTAAATACAAATTAATGATAACTTAGCAAAAACCAATAGAAACTTGCAGCGTAACTAACTCTACAACGCTACAAAAATAGCGCAACTCTTTAATTGCGCTACATTGTTAGCGTCACAAGTTTAATAACGCTACCTTGCTAGCGCTACTTCTTTTGTCACGCTACAAAACTAGCGCTAGACTTTTTGATGCACTCAATTGTACATTCTCTCTCTACTCATATCTTGCTTAAACAATTACAAGTGAATGAACTCATCAGGTTGGTTAATCACATGGCAATCAAGAACAAGTTAAGCATAATTGGCATAATATAGACTACGTTGTTCATATCAAATGCACCTCCAATTTGATGCATCCACCACCTTGAACAACTTACTCTATATTTTACATCCTTTAAATTAAGTGTGTCAATTACTTTAATTAAGTTATTAAAGCAAAGTGGTTCAAATAAGTTCTCTTTTGGGAAACAAACTTTACTTTATTAACCATAGACTCAGTCGTCACGAGCTAAAAGTTTAATGAGGCTCAATTAGTCTCAAAAATTGGGGGCTCACTCCAAGTGCACTTAGTGTTTATTTAAAGATGCAATACACCAACATAAGAGGACACCTTTGAAAACCCTAAAAATGTACCTTACTTGAATAACCTATATTATATCACACTTTCTTGGTACCCGTTTGCGGTCTAAACACATAGCTTGTTTCTTTCAACCTACATCAAACTTAGCTGGGGATGGGAATGCTACGCGGACATAAAATTAAAAGCAACTCCATAAGCAAATATATAATTTTAAAGCAGCTCTGTTTTCAATTCAAACAAATGGAAGTGCATGAAAGTTGTCAACAAGTAAAATTTTAAATAATAGAGTTGCTCAAGTTTTAAGAACAAGTTTGTAGCATAGTTGGGTTAATTATGGGTATTTGAGCCTTCTTTCCATTTCTTTCTACACCTCCGCTTTAGCCACGATACAACCGAAAAAAGCCCCCTCTTGATGTGTAACAAAATTGCAAAAAACTTGTGTCTTTACCTTCATAACACATCAATAATTCAGAAGCAAGAGCTATGTAAGACCTGATTCCAACTCGAATGGATACGTATGCAACCTTTCATAAGGTGCGGTCTTAATGTCTACATTTAAGGACAGGTAACATGAGT
>PYUH01000196.1:374734-397719 GCA_016808085.1 Suaeda aralocaspica
CGATATGTTTAACCAATAATTAGAATTATCTATGTTTGGTATTTTACAACATTATCAGACTATCACAACATATATGAAGTCAATTCTGTGTGTATGCCATAAATAAAACTATCGTGCACTTACCTAACTGCCGTGTGCATTCTCTACTTAATCAATGGCCTTGTCTAAGCCCCTTAAAAAACCCTCTTCTACCCAACCCCGAACAAAGTAAATTCAATAATGCTAAAAACATAATTAAATTTTCTTAGGCATTAATTTCAATAAAAACAACACACAAAATATTTTCACACTTCAGCATTACATCGTACTCTTCTTCAATTTCAATGCAAGGCATAATAATACACAACAATCTTTAAAAAATAAAACCTAAAAAATAATAATATTTCATAAATCAAGAAAGTTGACAAGATAAGCTGAAAATACATGCCAATTATCATAACCATCCTCTCACAACACACCGTCAATTTTAATGAAATTGAAACAAACACATCTTTTATAATCAAACCCAACAAATTAAACCCAAAAACAAATCTTTTTTCAATTAAAAAAATTAAAATGCATTGAAAGTTATTTTTTTTTTCAATTATAGATAATAAATACAAATGCTTTCAAACATCAATAAACACAACAAAAAAATTAACAAAATAACAAAACAAGCAAAAAGAATAAAAAGAGAGTCATTTTGAAAAAAAACTTGCATGTGTGTAATCTATGTTCCGAAATGGACTCGAAACTATTATCAGCATCACAGGAAAGCAACAAAAATTTGAAACACGCATTTCTTATTTCTCTCGATGGTAACAAACAAGCAAATATGTAGCACATCTGAACCTTGTTAATTTTAGAGATTACAACGAAAAATCGAATATAGCTATCTCATCATCTAACTACGATGGATGCTAACTGCATGCATGATTAACATAAATGCACCTCTGACCTCCAACCTCTAATCATCATCAACATACCTAACTAGTCGAAAACAAAATACATCCAAAACATCATTTTGATGACTGAAAAATTCATCGCAAAAACACAACTCAATTGAAAATAATAATATAAATTCATTCTCTTTCAATCACAGATCAGATGTAGTCATTTTTTGGGCACATATCAATGGATCATCTCTTTCAATCGATTCTAAATTTAACATAAAATACAAAACCCCAACAGAAAATAGAATTTGAAACTACAAAACAATTAAGTCATAAATCTGAAATTGCCCCTACCCCTAACAAAAATTGAATTTGAAACCAACTGAATTATAATTTGAGACTCACCTAGCACCGACGCACTTAGCAAAAACCTTAAAAGCCACCCAACCACCACCCACGCAGCATCGAGAAGCACCCACTACCGCCAACCGTAACAACACAACATTCGAGAGACTTTTGAGTAGAAATTGTGATGATCATTGATATTTTAGAGACCTTTGGAGAAGACTTATGAGATATTTTAGAGACTTTGAGGAAAAATTATGATGATATTGAATACTTTAAATAAGGAAAACTGTGGGATTTGAGAGAATTTGAAGAATGAAGAAAGAAGGAAAAAAATCAAATTCGGGATTTGAAAGAAGGAAGTAATACTGATTTTGTTCAATTAGTTAGGTTAGCTTGTCCGTTTTTTTTTTTTCCTTTTTTGAATAAAGGTGCACTTTTTACTACGGTCTAATAACCAGAGCTCATACTCCAATAACCGGAGCCATTACTCATTTGCTCAGGTTGATTGATTGACGACCGTTGCATTAAGTAAGCTTTTACTCTGGCCTGCGCCTACAACCTATTGCTCCTTGTTTTTAATTCACACCAAAGGAACGGAACAAATGAAATATTAGCATATCTTGATTTTTTCCACTAGCTAGTGTTAAAATCAAAGAAGTAATTTAAGAGCATTTCTTTGCCATCGTAACTTATTACAACTATTCAGCAATGGTTTTTTGTTGTCCCCTGACCAGGGTGTTTCACACCTCTTTGGGCCCCGCACTCTTTGATCGGGCACAGACCACCCGGCCCCCGCTCCCTAAATGGGCCCCGGGATCCCCGTATGATTGTGGTGGGGTAGGTTCTAAATAGTGAATGACTGACTTGGATAAAATTAGGTGTTCTTTACAAGCATTAATATTAGACCTTTGACCTGTTACGACATGGTACCCATTAATCATCACCTTTTTAGGTTGGACCACATGTACGTATCTATAGCCTTCAATGAAAAAGGATCATCATGCGCCTTATGTAGTCGTGGAACATTAGTTTGTTAGATAGTACTACAGTACTGAAGAAAATCGAGACAAATACAAGTTCGGACCGCTATCAATGGGTCATTGTAGCTAATTCCTCTCCACATATTAACCAAATTAGTTTCAACTCAATCATTAATAGTATCTTTTTCTAGTACCCGTTAGCACCTCTTGCCGATGCCGAACTAGATAGGAAAAACCCCCACTGATCATGGCACCGACGACCTGTTGTGGTGGTGGTGGTGCCTCATTATTTTTATATTAGAACCAACATGCCATAATCGTATTCAACAACGGATTCTTGTTTAATTTGAAAAGACCTTAGACAAATTAGCTATTGTTCCTCTCTCTAACCTTTCATGATCTCCAATTTCCCCTTCGCGTAAACCCTTTCTAATTTTTTAAGGCTCATTATCGTACCAGATGGCTAAAAGCCAGGAATTTGCACAAGCAAATAGAAACAACAACAGTCGTAGTAACTTCTTAAAGAACAATTAGTTCTCTGAGATGAAAGTTAAAAGAACAAACAAAATAACTGATTAGCATAAATAAGCAATTGCCCTTGCTATAACGCACTAAAATTTGAAGTCTTATCATATACCTATGAAAATAATCCTACGACTCTAACTAATATAGCTAGGGAAGTAGGGTACGTATTCATAGAGAGATATCGCTTCTACTAATTCTAAATACAGAATTTACTATAAGGGCTTTAGGTTTATTTTAACTAAGAAACTAAAACTAAACACATAGCGGCAATAAAGGTTTCACTCAAATTAAGCTAGCCCAGGACAACAGTTCACATTAGCTGACAACAAAACTGAACGACATACGATTAACATAACACATGCCTCCTAAAATTATGCCCACTAATTCTCTCGCCTCTAGACTCCCTCAACTCTTCTATCGACTCTCACCTACCTATATTTTTTTTGCCTATTGGCCATGTGATCTATTGTGGTAATTTTACCTCTCGTTATCATTTCGACAATATGAGATCGACATGCATTTAACCTGGCTATATTCAATTGCAAGTATATGAATTGACGAAGAAATTAGAGTTTGCACATTATTAAACTAATCAACTACCAAACAATTCTGGGATTCGTTCATGATCTAAGAGTCCCGAAATTACACTACTCAAACATATTAAATTACAGGATTAATCATATTAAAAGCTATACAACAAGATGATTAATTAAAAAAAATTATTTTGAAAATAGGGCTTACAAAAATAATCTAACAATAAAACTAATGTTGAGAAGATAAACTAAACTAATCAAGATAAGAGAATGAATAAAACTTAAATTGATTGAATGTAATGTCTGATTTAGTTACACCACTGCGTAGAGAGGGAAAACTAGTCTACGCAATTGTTCTAAAAAGTGCGTACAAATACTAGGATAGAAGCCTATAAATATACAATCAAAACAAGCCAGAAAACTCAAAAATTGTGAAAATATCAATTCACCAGGGTAGCCTGGGTACGACGCACTTTGACGGCACAAGCTGCACTCAGGACTAGTGCGAAAATGCATCTAGCCCCTGGATCTTCTTTTTCTTCCATAAGCCCCAAACCTCGAATTTCTATTTCATAAGGCTCCAACCCATGTACTGGCTTACCTTCTACAGTCGTCAGTCGAAAAATGCTCAAGACTCTCACTAACACTCGCCAAGTATTCAAAGTGACATAAAAACGTATAAATATGATTGTAACAAAAATTACCAAACCAAACACAACGGTCTAGTGGAAGCAAAACTATGGGAATGGGGTGTAAAAGGAGCCATGTTAGAGGCCAAAATCCATAGAATCGTGGATAGAAATATTGTATAGAGTGTCTTATTTGTTTGTTGTTTCAGGGAAATCCTCCATGAGGGTCATGCTCGGGTGATTTAGGGTTTATGTCTTATCTGGTAGTCGGAAAAGGGAAATTTAATCTAGGCAAAAATGAGTTTAGTGTTTAGTTTTTTTTGGTTTGGTTGTTTTGTAAGCTTGGCTCTAGGACAAGCAATTAAACTCTAAGTCGAGCGTTGATGGGGGTTAATGACCATTTATTAGGCTTATATCACATTGAATTAGCCTCTTTGAGCCCCTTTTTGCCATTTTTTACTGGCACATTTTGTTTCATTTTGACTCACATTTGGTAGTTTGTGAATAATAGCCTAATTAGTGAGCTTATTGTGTATTTACCCCCTATTCTATGATCATTTGCTTACATGCTTCAGTTGACATTGCCTTAACGTGAGGTATTGTGGCGTTAACATCTAGTCGCAAAATGGTGGTGAAGGAGTCTTGACAAAGGTAGGACCGTAGAGATGGCAATGTCCCCATGGAGTGAGCTAGGGTAATGAAGACCTAGGAGTGACATTGGAGCGCCTTAAATGCAAAAGGCCAAGAAAAAAATAAAACCCTAGTGAGTTGTGTAATCGTTCCAAGGACGGAGTGCTCTGCTCCAATGGTTGGGCGCCCACCGATAAAATGTTATGCTGTGGCTTGGGTTGAAAGTGACTTAATATTTTTTTTTTCCTTTTCATAGCTTATCAATTTGATTCTATTATTGAATTCCTGCGCTCATGGTTTTATTTGAAAGAACACATCAAGGTGTAAAGTACTTGATCTAGGATAGACCATGTTTATCCTTTTCAGAGCTGATGGTGAGTTTTGTAGAATCTTTGAAGCTACGCGAGAGAGGTTTCTTGTGAGCATTTTTCCAAGCTAAGTCCAACATTACTTCGTATTTTGGAGTGATTTAAAATATTATGTTAGAACCTGACTGCTTTTGTTTGATTGTTTGAATTATTTAATGTTGATTAAATTACCTCACAGGTATGAAACCCAACTAATAGACTTTATGTTTTAATTTATCGAATTCCCTGCACTTTTCTTTGTTGTTACTTGTTCAAATTATTGCTCAAGTAGTTGTATTCAATTTCACTCAAGTTCTTCAAATACACTACAAAAACCATAGCATCATGATGAATTAAGTCAAATCCTGTTTGCTTCTTGAATTCAATCCCCCTTCCTATACTAACACACGACTTTTTTGGTTGAAAGGCCTTAAAACTCTTTATCATCTTTGACGGTGCCGAAATTACTTTAGTGAATTAAGTATATATTACACAACTTTTGTTAAAAAGATGTATTGTATAGTATTTTGATCCGTACATTGGTGTGTGTACATGGGACTTGTTATATGTAATCATGTTCCCTTGTGTCTCTAAAAGAGAATGGTATTTTCTAGCAATAATATTTGATAGTGAGGGCCCACTTGGTATCCTATGGCAAAACTGATTTATATATAATAAAATAGAAATCAAAAAAGTTATAACAAAAAAAAAAAAAAAAAAAATTAATTCAGTAAAAATTACATTATATAATTAACTTGATAAATAATATAATTTCTTTGCAAAATAAGCATTTACTACAACAAAATAAAAGAAAAAGAAAGGAAAAGGAGCACAATATCCACCACCACCAACAGTTATTTAACTTGCTAACCACATCTAATCAAACTAGTATGGAAGGTTTTATTATTAAGCAACACCCTAGCTCGGACATCAGTACCATTACATAACACTTTCTTTCTACTCTCTTTTTAACATTTTGATATTTATTATCATTACACTCCACCACTTTTTTTTTAGCTTGACACTAACTTGTCAAAATCTGTCTGCAACCACCATCACCTGAGGCATAGGTATAAGCTCTGGTGGCATCACCATCACTTTGGCGCAGTTGAGCATTGGCGAGGATGATTTAAACATTGTTGGCCATGATTTCAAAATTATCTCTCACACACCGCTAAACAAGTTTTGGACTAACTGACAATATAATCACTCGCAAGTGGGGACAAACTTTGGCCATTTTCTCTCTTGTTTTTTGCTCATTTTCCCACTTACCCTGTTCTTTCTCTTCCATGTTCCAGCTGTAAAGAGTTCCAAATCAAAGACATTACTAGGGGTACCAAACTGATTGAATAATTCATATGTGGTCAAAGCAAAAAGAATATGTTTCAAGAACTCAAAAGTATTTGAAACATCTCTTGCTACACAAGAACTCCTTTGGACACACAAAAACTTAAAATTTGAGGTCACACACTTTTTTTTAATTATGTGACCCATAGAGTATTATAGCAGCATCAAAATGTTTTGTGCACAAAATTTCACACTGTGGAGACGAAGAATGTTTTTAGACCCAAAGTTATTTTTCTTATAGTGTGGTCACTGGCGTTGATCCACAAATCCTTAATTAGTTTGGGATACATTTTCATAAAGTTTTACTACTCAAATAATTTTAGTTGGCAAAACTACTACGTTGACATTTTCTTTCTTTTCATTATCATAATTAATCTTGAATTTTGCCCATATTAATACCTAATGTAATGACCTTAATAATAAATATATTTTATTTATAGATAGTTCCTTAACTTTTCATTTATCAGGAGAGCTCAAGTCTGTTTATATTTGTAATCAGCCCTAATTTCTCTAAATATGAACCCCTAGCTTTTTTTTCAAATTTAAACCTAATAGTTTGTATACTCATATCTTAGTGTTGTAAAATTTTCCTAAGAAGGTCTTATGCCTAAAAATTGTTTGGAAATTGAAAAAAAAAAAAATCGTATAAGGCTATAAGGGAAAAATAGTCAATTTTCAAAATTAGGTATTGCTAAAACAAAAAAAATAAAATAAAATAGAATTGGTAGTTGTGTAGAAGTTTTTTTTTCTTTTCAAATTTGGTATTTTTGAAATGAATAAGTAGTTTATTTTGAATTTCATGGCATAATTGATCATAAAGGAATTGAAAGGAATATTGGTGACAGATTTTTTATTTCGTCTCTAATCTCTAAAGTCACTATTTTAAAGAAGGCGCTTTTAAAGTATGACTCTAATTTAGAAGCAATTTAAAATCCGCCTCTGAATTTAGAAAGTCCCTATTTAAAGACGCGTTTAAATCTACATTTTACATCTATTCTCATTTAGAAACCTTTAATATTTAATTATGTCTCTAAATAATTTTGGAGACGGATTTTGAATCTTTTGACTCTATACATTAAAGATGGGTTGAATGTCGTTTCTAGTTATCGTAGCTATATGGCGATTTTTGTGTAGGTAATAATTTATCAGGCGGAGAGAATATAATTCCAAATAACGGT
This sequence comes from Suaeda aralocaspica, assembly GCA_016808085.1. Lineage (NCBI taxonomy): Eukaryota > Viridiplantae > Streptophyta > Magnoliopsida > Caryophyllales > Amaranthaceae > Suaeda > Suaeda aralocaspica. The sequence goes on from PYUH01000196.1 coordinate 382,124, forward strand.
AGAGATCAAGTATCAAGCGGAAAATGAAATATAATAGTGGAACCCTGGAAACTAATAGTGAACATGTCAAGTGATACTTTGCAATGTGCCCCATTTACAAATTAAACAGTACCATGATATTGCTATGTAGTTTAACCTTGTTTAAGTGGACGGAATTATAGAAAAACAATGTTTTTTGTTAGTATTATTTAGGTTTCATAACATAATCTGCAATGAAGTTTTATAACTAACTTACATATGACATTTCTATGTTATAGATGTGCATGGAGGTATAGTTTTTCTCCACAATAGTACTATTGAATCAGTAGCTTTTTCACTAACTTGATTACATAAATGGAATAATTACAATTTAATTAAATTATTTTCAATTGAAATCGAGTATTTAGTATATATATTTCTCCTAATTAGCTATGATTGAATTAATTTTACATTACCAATAGTATGTTTTTATTTTACTAAATTTAGAAAATTTTTAATTGAACTAGAGGATTCAACAATATCATGAAATTTATCGTGTTCTAATTATAACAATTCTATACATAAAGTTAAAAATTTGTCCCTTAATTATCAAATGATGCTTACATATGTGTCCAACATTATTTTAATGTATTCGTTCGAACATCAAAAAAATTGCAATAACATGATACTATGGAAAATGATAGAAAGTTTCAAAATAATTAAGAGATTGACAAATTGACAATGTATAGATGTATATATTTATATTAGATGAATTAAGGTGATAATTGAATGATAATGGTTGATATATTTAATTTTTAATTCTAATGGCGCTACATTTTAAGATAAGTCCACAATCACATATAACAAAAATAATTTTTTAAAAATATTTCTACAATATATTATTTTTAGTCACATTTTAATGTATCAAATTCCAATATATAGTATCACAAAATTTTTTAATATAGTTTCATTTTAAATTTCTTTGAAAACTTAATTGTTCTATTTCCCAATTCCACACAGCATCAAATAAACCACCAAAATATCTTAAGAACTAGAAATTAAAGTTCAAGATCAATTATTAATATGTAAATCACTGAAATTATAAATAATTAAAATTGACTAGAAACATGATAGTTTAATGATGATTCAACCACAAGAATAAAACAAAAGAAAAAATTTTGGTGCTTACAAAAAAACACTCTTTTTTAAGTCAAGCTGAACGTCTTTATCAAACTCCAAATAATGATTTAAGAACTTTGAAATTCATAATTTTGAAATATTGGCCTCAGGTTTTATATATAGAGGAAACTTTTATAGAGATAGAGGTAGGTCACGAGTATAATGTGAAATGTTAGCACAACTTTTCCATTTTTTAACAACAAAAGCACCCTTTTAAGTTGTAACGTAGTTGACAAAACCGAAGGTATGCTACGTTATTAATTACGTTCTAACAATTTTCCTTTTAACATACAAGCTTGTAAAAGGACTTTGATGATGAAAAAAATTTTATATTATTTTTATTATTGATTTTTTTTCCTTATTAAGTACCACGTTGAGTAAATTTGTGTGGCTTGAATTTTTCATCATTCTTATCGTGAAGATTGGTGTACAAAGGATATGATTTGGTTTCAACGATTCGAAATAAGCAAATATTTGGCAAAACTAGCACTGGAGAATTGTAGAAAATTTTTAAGAAGGGAAAACGGTATATAAATAATACAGTGAATGATTGTAGTATGTAAGTGGCACATTACTTATTTATTTTATTTTTTTTGTGCATAAATTAAAGATCGATTTTATATTGTTTTTGTTTACAGGGTCACAAGGGCGGTGATAAGAATCGATATAACCATTATTAATTGTTCTATAAAACTATAAGAAATAAATTCTCTTTGAGTCAAATGAAGTCTTGAGTAGAGTACAAGTGAGCCTAAATAGGATTTTACAAATTACAAGTAATTTACCAAATGATATTTCAAATACAGATAACAATCACTTTACCTAAGCTATTAACTACTATAATTAAAGTGGACTCATGTTGTGTCGCCTGTCGCTGTAGGTCGTGGCAGAACGAGAATGAGGGTTTCGCGTCGTGCCGTGCCAAGGGAGGAAGCGAGTCATGCGCCAAAAGGTATACCCTAGCCCATGGTCCAACAGGCCCGATGCGTGGTGGGCCAGTGCCGTGTCGACCCACGTGCCTCCCGTTATTTTTAAATTGAAAATATCATTTTTCTTTAATTAATTAAAAATTATTATTAATTAAATAATTTTATTCTATATATATTACATATTTATAATTAATTTAATGATTCAATGTTTTATTTATAATTTATGATTTTTTTTATTTATGTGAACATAGTGTCGTGGGCCCGTGTCGGTGGGCTTAAATTCGTCTGTGGGTCGTGTTGAAGGTTAAAAAAATCATGCTGGTGCCGACCTCATGCTAATTTATCTATTTTTGTCACAGCACGGCCCACGTCTCACCCTAATCTCTCGTCGTGCCATTAGTGGGCGTCATGTCGGGCCTGACGACTTCCTGTCCGTTTCGTGCTCCCGCGTGCCAACCAGCCGATGTCCACCTTTAATTATAGTTAAAATAGCTATTATTGACATCATCATAGACAAGTGTCATGCTCGCATTTAAAAATCTCCAAAGTGAATATTGCATATCCCTTCAAATGTTGAACTAATGAATGCTACTATAATTATTTATTTCGAAAAAGAGTTTGTCTCTATTCTTCAATAAAGTAGATTTATACTAAATTTAATGACTAAACTAGTAATAAAATAACTTTTAATTGAAATCAATTGAAATTAAATAGAATTAAGCATCTTGTAGGAGCCCTCGATTTTGGGGTCCCAATTTTTTGGTCACCTTTTCCCAAACCGTCCATAGGTCAAGTTAGACCTAAAAATTGGCTTAGGAAAGAGAAATGAACTTTTTTAGAAGTATCTTTTGAAAAAAACAGGAGGCGCGGAATTTCAGTCGCGCTAAGCGTGGTAGGCGTGACAGAGTTTTGTCACGCTGCAGGTGCACGCGCGACAAACTTTGTGACGCTGCACTTAGCGTCAAAGTCAGTCGTGCTACGCTTTTTGTTTTTTTTTTTGTTTTTTTTTATTATCTTTTTTTTCGAGTGAGATAATAATATACGAATACGGACGATGCTATAAGAAGTCGCCAATGATTTTTAGGACACTAACTCCTAAACCGTGTATTTAGATTAGATATCAAATGGGACTCGAATAAGGGACGTTTTCTAAATTGCACGAAATCCTCTCCGATCCCATGGGGATACCCAAGTTGTGGTGGAGCGAACGAAAGATTGGACTCGGGGGCGAAGGTACTAACATGACGGAGTGGCGTCGGGTTAGCCCATAGGCGGCCATTACTAGTTTCCCTCTAACCATACAGAAATTACATTTAGAATCACACAAAAATATCAATGAAGAAATTCACAAAAAAGAGCCATTAAATTATTAATGAATCACAAAAAAAACTAACTAATTATTTAACTCAAACCATTATTAAAATCAATTTAGGAGCCTAACATGATTAATTTGTCCGAAAGAATTATCTTGATTAAGCGTTGCAAACAATCAATTTTAAGTCCTTTAACAATAATAACGATAAAGCGTAATAAATAGTGAAACAACCAACTTAATAATCCATAACACTGATTTTTAGGGCTCCAGGAAACGTACCACTTCTCCTTTGAAGATTGTCTTCGTCGAGTATAATTTGGCGGAGTTTCGAATCATTGTTTCGTATTATTAAAATTTGTAGCCACTTTTATTTTACTATAATAGCAAATAAAATAATAAATAATTATAATAAAAAAAAAGGTTGTTAAAGGCGATAATCTGGATTCTTTAAGTATGAGGAAGAAAGTGAGTTAAAAAAACGTGTGAGAAATGAAGGAAATGAGGGCTTTTTATAACAGCGTGGGAACCTAATCGCGCTGGGCGCCAGCGTGGTACGCGCGATTGCTCTGGCCCAGCAGCCGCAGGGAACCCTACAACGCTACTAGGGTAGCGCTGTTAGCTTATTCACGCTGAGCTGTCAGCGTGACTAAATTAACCGCGCTACGTTTTGAAACATTTATTATTTATTATTTTATTTTACTCATTTATTAAAATAGTACAAGAGGCATTTGGATAAAATGTCTCGTGAAATAAGAATGAGATTTAGTTTTTAAGCCAAGTATACTCGATTATCCAATCTCATCTCTAGAGAAATGAGTTTTTTTAATCATCATAGAGTCCTGCCGCGGGACAGGGGACTAAATTAGGTGTCTACAGTTAGCCCCCACTTGATTGGGTCTGAGTAAGACGACATCAAGTATGCTCGAATCGTTTTCCGAGGCTTTCATATCCGAGCCATGAGCTCCTCATTAACCATGGGCATAGCATTTTAGAAAGCATGACTTTCGAACTAAATCGAAAATAGATTTTAATAATTTGCTTATTTATCAAAACCTTAGCAAATAAATTAGTATGGGGCGTTTGGTCACACGAAATATAGGTATGAGGTATGGTTTAGAAGACTAATACCCATAGTGTTTGGTTGGCAAATATGGATTTTAAAAAACCCATACCTCAAACCCATGGTATGGGGTTTAGAAACCTGGGGGGAGGTGGTTGGGGCCATTCCATTCCCTTAGGTATCAAATAAAGGAAGATTTCATTCCGAATTGAACCAACACAAGGTATTAAGTATCAGTTCCAACCCATACCTCTCTAACCCCAGTCCTCATTCCAAACCCATACCACTTTGCGAACCAACGCCCCCTTAGTGTTTTTGAATGGAAATAAGGTAATAAATTCGCTCATTATTACTATTTTGATCTAAATTCGCTTATTTACTGAAATTATTGAAAAAAATGTATAAATTCGCTTATTTATTACTATTCTATAAATTCGCTTATTTACTGACATTATTGAAAAATGTAATAAATTCGTTTATTTATTACTTTTTGAGTAAATTCGCTTATTAACTGAGATTATTGAAAAAAATGTAATAATAAATTCGCTTATTATTACTATTTTGAGTAAATTCGCTTATTTACTGAAATTATTGAAAAAAAATGTATAAATTCGCTAATTTATTACTTTTTGAGTAAATTCGCTTATTTACTGAAATTATTGAAAAAATGTAATAATTCGGCTTATTTATTACTATTTTGAGTAAATTCGATTATTGTATAAATTCGCTTATTTATTACTATAAGAAATGAAATAAAAAAGATATTTGATGAGAAAAGTTAAGCGTAAAGAGAGAGAGAAAAAAAGAGAGAAAAGTAGGTTCAGGAGAATAAGAGTGAGAATGGGTAGAAAAAATCAAGAATGCAAGAGGATCGTTTAGAGGAGAAAAGGGTATTTATAAGAAAATTGTGTAGCGCGACAGGTTTTATCACGCTGGCCAGGTACGTTACAAGTTTAATAACGCTGACCAGCCAGCGTGACACAAGCTGTCACGATGCGTAGCTAGCGCTAGTTTACTTGTCACGATGGGCTGCGTCAGCGCGACTTGCTGAGTCGCGCTACGTTTAAACTCTTTTTTTTTTTAAAATCAAATATTGAGCTTATATAAAACTAGTCCAATAATCTATAGAAGTGGGTTTTATTGTTCATCATGGAGTCTACCACGAGACCGGGACTAAATTAGATGTCTACAGTTACATGTCGATAACCCTCCCAAACTATTACCATCCCCCCCTACTCGCCCTCGGTCTCAAAATATAGCTCTTAGTTATAATGTCAAAGGTAAAAGGCCCAGGTCTAATCAATATACAAGAACAATTATGAAGTTAACTTGAAAAGCTTTCACCACACAAAAAATAAAAGACTGAAAATTAAAAGGCGTAGCACCACATCTTCGTGCGCTAAGAAGAGCGCCACAAAATTTTTCAGCGCTCCATAGCATAGCGCAACAAAGTTTGTCACGCTACACAGCACGCGCAACTAATTTTCTTGCGCTATGTTATTTGAGGTAAATTAAGAGCATTTTACTTTTATCATACCAAATATGGGATATTGATTTCTTATTCTCGAGCAACGTTGCAAATCATAAATATTAGAGCATTTTCATTTTGGTTATAAATTAAGAGCTCATTACCTTATAATTAAAATAAATTAATCAAGAGCATTTTCACTTTTTGATTATTAATAAGAGCCCATTACTCTTATAATAACTAATCAAGCAACTTCACAATAGTTCTGGAGCATTCTACTTCATTCTATAACATCATTTAGAGAATCATTTGCCAAGAACTTTGTTTAGTAAATAAAAGCATACTACTCTTACAATGCTTTGAGCATTCTCCATAACCTGTTTAAAAACAAACTTTTTTTTTTATCTTTGAACATTTGTATGACTACATTTTCAATAAGTTATACAAATAATTCTCTAATCAACATTAAGCACCAATTCATCTCATATTCTCAAAATATCTTAATTAAAGAATGTTTGAGATAGAAGCACTTGCATTACAAAAGAAAGCACTTAAAGAAAAGCAAAGTAGCACAAGACAATGTGCTACGCTTACACCTCAGCGTCACAACCCAAACCACTGCCTCAGTACAGCGACTACCTCTACCACGCTACAACATGTACGCGACTAATTCTACAGCACCATCACTCAAGCCCAGCAATGAAACCACGCCAATGTCCCTACACACACACTACCATGTATTATCAGTTCAACATTAATTTTAATAATTTGAGCAACCTTTCAAACACAACAAATGAAGAAACGCTCACTTGGGAGCGTGTATCAGCAACCGCGCTGAAGGTCTTAGCCTGTTTCTACTATCACGTTGACGCATCCGCGGGTTGGCTTTGTGACGCTACAAGTGCTAGCGCTGTTGATTGTGCTTGTTGTATTTTCAAATGCTTTGACTTTGTTTTTGATGTTAATCCTTTTCTCACTCCTTTATCCAAATATACTCAAAAGGAAAATACATTGAGTTAAGGTTTGTGATTTTATGACAACGTCATTAGCTTTTGTCAACAATTCTAGTAATAAGCGAATTTACTCCAAAATAAATGAGCGAATTTATTACACTTTTTCAATAATTTCGGTAAATAAACGAATTACTCAAAATAGTAATATATGAGCGAATTTATTACTTTTTTTCAATAGTTTCGTTAAATTAGCGAATTTACTCAAAACGTATAAATGTGGCGAATTTATTACCTTTTTCGTCAAATATCTTAGTATATAAGCGAATTTACTAAAAATAGTAATAAATAAGCGAATTTATTACATTTTTCATATTTCGGTAATAAGCGAGTTTACTAAAAAACTAATAAATGAGCGAATTTATTACATTTTTCAACAGTTCTGGTAAATATCGAATTTACTAAAAATAAAATAGACAAGCAAATTTATTACATTTTCTCAAACACTTTTTAGTAAATAAGCGAATTTACAAAATAGTAAAAATAAGCGAATTTATTATCTTTTCTTCAAACACCTCTTTAGTAAATAGCGAATTTACAAAATAGTAATAAATAAGCGAATTTATTACCTTTTTTTCAAACACTTCTTTGGTAAATAGTGAATTTACTAAAATAGTAATAAATAAGCAAATTTATTATCTTTTCTTCAAATATCATTTAAAAAATAAACGAATTTACTAAATATTAATAAATAAGCGAATTTATTACCTTTTGTGTTCAGATTTTAGTAAATAAGCGATTTACTAGATTAGTAATAAATGACTAATATATTACTTTGGCTTATAAATTGAATTTACAATGTTTTAATAAATAAACGAATTTATTACAACTCATTTTTCTATATTTGATTTCAAAGTAAGAATTATCGATTATTAGAAAATAACTATTCCAATTTTCAAAACAAAAAGGTTTTTAATGTGGACGCCATTGCTTTCTAAATTCTTGATACACCCCATTGGTTAATAAGGAGCTATTGCTTGCAGTAAATCAGATTTTAATCGACTTTGATATATTAACCATGGGTGTATCAAGATTTTAGAAGAGCAATGGCTTTCCCCGATCCATAAAACCTTTTGTTTTTTGAAATTGGACATAGTTATTTTCTACATTAAATCGACTTTCTTACTTTGAAATCGAAATATAGAAATGAGTTTTATAAATTCGTTTATTTTTAAACTTGTAATTCAATTTTATAAGCAAAAGTAAATATATTAGTCTATTTATTACTAATCTAGTAATTCCGCTTATTTACTAAATATCTGAACACAGGGTAAGTAATTTGCTTATTATTACTATTTTTATAAATTCCGTTTATTTTACTAGAGATATTTGAAGAACGAATATAAATTTGCTTATTTATTACTATTTTATTAAATTCCCTTATTACCAAAGAAGGTTTGAAAAAAGGTAATATTCGCCTTATTTTTACTATTTTTTGTAAGTTCGCTATTTACTAACAGAGGTGTTTGAAGAAAGATATAAATTCGCTTATTTATTACTATTTTTGTAAATTCGCTTATTTACTAAAAAGTGTTTGAAGAAAATGTAATAATTTTGCTTGTCTATTTTTAATTTTTAGTAATTCGATTATTTACCTATCAACTGTTGACAGATGTATAATTCGGCTCATTTATAGTTTTTTTTAGTAAACCCCGCGTTATTATTACCGAAAATTATTGAAAAGTAATAAATTCGCTTGTTTATATCACTATTTTTAGTACAATTCGCTTATATACTAGAAATTTTGACGAAAGGTATAATAATTCGCCCATTTATGTCGTTTGAGTAGTTCGCAATTTACCGAACTCTTGAAAAAAATGTAATAAATTCGCTCATTTATTACTATTTTGAGTAATTGTTATTTACCGAAATTATTGAAAGTGTAATAAATTCGCTCATTTTAATTTTTTGGAGTATTTCGCTTATTCCTAGAATTGTTGACAAAAGCTACTGACTTTGTCATAAATCACAAACCTTAACGTCAATGTATTTTTCCTTTCACACAGTATTTTGTCTAAATGATTTCAACTGATAATACATGGTAGTGTTGTGTAGGGACATTGGCGTGGTTTCATTGCTGGGCTTGAGTGATGGTGCTGTAGAATTAGTCGCGCTACATGTTGTAGCGTGGTAGAGTTAGTCGCGCTACTGAGGCAGCGTGTTTGGGTTTGTGACGCTGAGGTGTAAGCGTAGCACATTGTCTTGCGCTACTCTGCTTTTTCCTTTAAGTGCTTCTTCTTTTGTAATGTAAGTGCTTCTATCTCAAACATTCTTTAATTAAGATAATTTTGAGAAATATGAGATGAACTTGTGCTTACATGTTGATTTAGAGAATTATTTGTTATAACTTATTGAAATGTAGTCATACAAATGTTCAAGCATATGAAAATAAAAAGTTTGTTTTATAACAGGTTATTGAAGAATGCTCAAAGCATTGTAAGAGTAGTATGCTTTTATTTTACTAAACAAAAGTGCTTTGGCAAATGATTCTCTAAATGATGTTATAGAATGAAGTATAATGCTCCATGAACTATTGAGAAGTGCTCTTGATTAGTTTATTATAAGAGTAATGGGCTCTTAATTAATAATCAAAAAGTGAAAATGCTCTTGATTAATTTATTTTAATTATAAGAGTAATGAGCTCTTAATTTATAACCAAAAATGAAAATGCTCTTAATATTTATGATGCAACGTGCTCCAAGAATAAGAAATCAATTATCCCATCATTTGGTATGATAAAAGTAAAATGCTCTTAATTTTACCTCAAATAACATAGCGCAAGAAAATTAGTTGCGCTGCTGCTGTAGCGTGACAAACTTTGTTGCGCTATGCTATGGAGCGCTGAAAATTTTGTGGCGCTCTTCATTTAGCGCTACGAAGACTGTGGTGCTACGCCTTTTTAATTTTCTAGCTCTTTTATTTTTTGTGTGTGAAAGCTTTTCAAGTTTAACTTCATTAATTGTTCTTGTATTATTGATTAGACCTTGGGCCTTTTACCTTTGACATATAACTAAAGAGCTATATTTTGAGACCGAGGGTCCGAGTAGGGGGGGATGGTAATAGTTTGTGGAGGGTTATCCGACATGTAACTGTAGACATCTAATTTAGTCCCCGGTCTCGTGGTAAGACTCCATGATGAACAATAAAACCCACTTCTCTAGATTATTGGACTTAGTTTTATATAAGCTCAATATTTGATTTAAAAAAAAAAACGAGTTTAACCGTAGCGCGACTCAGCAAGTCGCGCTGACGCAGCAGCGTGACAAGTAAACTAGCGCTAGCTACGCATCGTGACAGCTTGTGTCACGCTGGCTGGTCAGCGTTATTAAACTTGTAACGCTACCTGGCCAGCGTGATAAAACCTGTCGCGCTACACATTTTTCTTATAAATTACCCTTTTTTTCTCCTCTAAAACGATCCTCTTGACTTTCTTGATTTTTTCTACCATTCTCATTCTCTATTCTCCTGAACCTACTTTCTCTCTCTTTTTTCTCCTCTTCTCTTTACGCTTAACTTTTCTCATCAATTATCTTTTTATTTCATTTCTTATAGTAATAAATAAGCGAATTTATTACAATAATCGAATTTACTCAAAATAGTAATAAATAAGCGAATTTATTACATTTTTTCAATAATTTCAGTAAATAAGCGAATTTACTCAAAAAAGTAATAAATTAGCGAATTTATTACATTTTTTTCAATAATTTCAGTAAATAAGCGAATTTACTCAAAATAGTAATAAATAAGCGAATTTATTACATTTTTTTCAATAATTTCAGTAAATAAGCGAATTTAGTCAAAATAGTAATAATGAGCGAATTTATTACCTTATTTCCATTCAAAAACACTAATACTAATTTATTTGCTAAGTGTTTTGATAAATAAGCAAATTTATTAAAATCTATTTTCGATTTTAGTTTCGAAAGTCATTGCTTTCTAAAAATTGCTATGCCCATTGGTTAATGAGGAGCTCATGGCTCTGGATATGAAAGCCTCGAAAAACGATTCGAGCATACTTTGATTGTCGTCTTACTCAGACTCAATCAAAGTGGGGGCTAACTGTAGACACCTAATTTAGTCCCCTGTCCCGCGGCAGGACTCTATGATGATTAAAAAACTCATTTCTCTAGAAGATTGGATAATCGAGTATACTTGGGCTTAAAAATAAATCTCATTCTTATTTCACGGACATTTTTATCCAAATGCCTCTTTTACTATTTTAAATAAATGAGTAAAATAAAATAATAATAATAATAAATGTTTCAAAAACGTAGCGCGGTTAATTTAGTCACGCTGACAGCTCAGCGTGACTAAGCTAACAGCGCTACCCTAGTAGCGTTGTAGGGTTCCCTGCGCTGCTGGCCAAGCGCAATCGGCGTACCACGCTGGCAGCCCAGCGCGATTAGGGTTCCCACCTGGTTATAAAAACCTCATTTCCTTCATTTCTCACACGTTTTTTTAACTCACTTTCTTCCTCATACTTAAGAAACGACTATCGCTTTTAACAACCTTTTTTATTATAATTATTTATTATTTTATTTGCTATTTATTTTAGTAAAAAGTGGCTACAAATTTTAATAATATCGAAACAATGATTCGAAACTCCGCCCAAATTAATACTCGACGAAGACAATCTTCAAAGGAGAAGTGGTACGTTTCCTGAGAGCCCTAAAAATCATGTTTATGGACTTTTAAGTTGTTGTTTCACTATCTTTGAAATCAAATATAGAAAAATGAGTTTAATAAATTCGTTTATTATTAAAACATTGTAAATTCAATTTATAAGCAAAAGTATATATTAGTCTATTTATTACTAATCTAGTAAATTCGCTTATTTACTAAAATATCTGAACACAAAAGGTAATAATTCGCTTATTTATACTATTTTAGTAAATTCGTTTATTTTTTAATGATATTTGAAGAAAAGATATAAATTTGCTTATTTATATCTATTTTAGTAAATTCACTATTTACCAAAGAAGTGTTTGAAAAAAAGGTAATAAATTCGCTTATTTATTACTATTTTTGTAAATTCGCTATTTACTAAAAAGAGGTGTTTGAAGAAAAGATAATAAATTCCTTATTTTTATCTATTTTGTAAATTCGCTTATTTACTAAAAAGTGTTTGAAGAAAATGTAATAAATTTGCGTTTCTATTTTTATTTTTAGTAAATTCGATTATTACCAGAACTGTTGAACAAATGTAATAAATTCGCTCATTTATTAGTTTTTTAGTAAACTCGAACTCTGCTTATTACCGAAATTATGAAAAATGTAATAAATCGCTTATTTATTACTATTTTTAGTAAATTCGCTTAATACTAAGAATATGACGAAAAGGTAATAAATTCGCCCATTTATTACTTTTGAGTAAATTCGCTAATTTACGAAACTATTGAAAAAAATGTAATAAATTCGCTCATATTATTACTATTTTGAGTAAATTCGTTTATTTACCGAATTATTGAAAAAGTGTAATAAATTCGCTCATTATACTTTTACTTGGAGTAAATTCGCTTATTTACTAGAATTGTTGACAAAAGCTAATGACGTTGTCATAAAATCACAAACCTTAACTCAATGTATTTTCCTTTTGAGTATTTTGGATAAAGGAGTGAGAAAAGGGATTAACATCAAAAACAAAGTCAAAGCATTTGAAATACAAACAAGCACAACTCAACAGCGCTAGCCTTGTAGCGTCACAAAGCCAACCCGCGGATGCTTCAACGTGATAGTAAAACAGCGCTAAGACCTTCAGCGCGGTTGCTGCTATCACGCTCCCAAGTGAGCGTTTCTTCATTTGTTGTGTTTGAAAGGTTGCTCAAATTATAAAAGTAATGTTGAACTGATAACTACATGGTAGTGTTGTGTAGGGACATTGCGTGGTTTCATTGCTGGGCTTGAGTGATGGTGCTGTAGAATTAGTCGCGCTACATGTTGTAGCGTGGTAGAGTTAGTCGCCTACTGAGGCATTTTTTGGGTTTGTGCACGCGAGGTGTAAGCGTAGCACATTGTCTGTGCTACTTGCTTTTTCCTTTAAGTGCTTCTTTCTTTTGTAATGCAAGTGCTTCTATCTCAAACATTCTTTAATTAAGATATTTTGAGAAATATGAGATGAACTTGTGCTTACATGTTTTAGAGAATTATTTGTTATAACTTATTGAAAATGTAGTCATACAAATGTTCAAGCATATAAAAAAAAGTTTGTTTTATAACAGGTTATGAAGAATGCTCAAAGCATTGTAAGAGTAGTATGCTTTTATTTTACTAAACAAAGTGCTTGGCAAATATTCTCTAAATGATGTTATAGAATGAAGTAGAATGCTCCATAACTATTGTGAAGTGCTCTTGATTAGTTTTATTAAGAGTAATGGGCTCTTAATTAATAACAAAAAGTGAAAATGCTCTTGATTAATTTATTTTAATTAAGAGTAATGAGCTCTTAATTTATAACCAAAAATGAAAATGCTCTAATATTTATGATTTGCAACGTGCTCCGAGAATAAGAAATCAATTATCCCATATTTGGTATGATAAAGTAAAATGCTCTTAATTTTACCTCAAATAACATAGCGCAAGAAAATTAGTTGCGCTGCTGCTGTAGCGTGACAAACTTTGTTGCGCTATGCTATGGAGCGCTGAAAATTTTGTGGCGCTCTTCATTAGCGCTACGAAGACTGTGGTGCTACGCTTTTTTTTCATCGTTTTATTTTTTGTGTGTGAAAGCTTTTCAGTTTAACTTCATATATGTTCTTGTATATTGATTAGACCTGGGCCTTTTACCTTTGACATATAACTAAGAGCTATATTTTGAGACCGAGGTCGAGTAGGGGGGGATGGTAAAGTTTGTGGAGGGTTATCGACATGTAACTGTAGACATCTAATTTAGTCCCCGGTCGGTGTAAGACTCCATGATGAACAATAAAACCCCTTCTCTAGATTATTGGACTTAGTTTATATAAGCTCAATATTTGATTTAAAAAAAAAAACGAGTTAACCGTAGCGCGACTAGCAAGTCGCGCTTGACGCATGCAGCGATGTGACAAGTAAACTAGCGCTAGCTACGCATCGTGACAGCTTGTGTCACGCTGGCTGGTCAGCGTTATTAAACTTGTAACGCTACCTGGCCAGCGTGATAAAACCTGTCGCGCTACACATTTTTCTTATAAATACCCTTTTTTCCCTCTAAAACGATCCTCTTGACTTTCTTGATTTTTTCTCTACCCATTCTCATTCCTCTTATTCTCCTGAACCTACTTCTCTCTCTCTTCTTTTTTCTCCTCTTCTCTTACGCTTAACTTTTCTCCATCAAATTATCTTTTTATTTCATTTCTTATAGTTAATAAATAACGAATTATTACAATAATCGAATTTACTCAAAATAGTAATAAAATAAGCGAATTTATTACATTGTTTTCAATAATTTCAGTAAATAAGCGAATTTACTCAAAAAGTAATAATTAGCGAATTTATTACATTTTTTTCAATATTTCAGTAAATAAGCGATTTACTCAAAAGAGTAATAAAACGAGCGATTTATTAATTTTTTTTCAATAATCTCAGTTTAAGCGAATTTACTCAAAAAGTATAAATAAACGAATTTATTACTTTTTCAATAATGTCAGTAAATAAGGCGAATTTACCTCCGAATAGTAATAAATAAGCGATTTATATACATGTTTTCAATAACTTTCAAAATAGCGAATTAGTCAAATAGTTAATAATGAGCGAATTATATACCTTATTTCCATTCAAAACACTAATACTAACTAATTATGCTAAGTGTTTTGATAAATAAGACAAATTTATTAAAATCTATTTTCGATTTTAGTTTCGAAAGTCATTGCTTTCTAAAAATTGCTATGCCCATTGGTTAATGAGGAGCTCATGGCTCTGGATATGAAAGCCTCGGAAAACGATTAGCATACTTGATTGTCGTCTTACTCAGACCCAATCAAGTGGGGGCTAACTGTAGACACCTAATTTAGTCCCTGTCCCGCGGCAGGACTCTATGATGATTAAAAAACTCATTTCTCTAGAAGATTGGATAATCGAGTATACTTGGCTTAAAACTAAATCTCATTCTTATTCACGACATTTTATCCAAATGCCTCTTACTATTTAAATAAATAGTAAAATAAAATAATAATAATAATAAAGTTTCAAAAACGTAGCGCGGTTAATTTAGTCACGCTGACAGCTCAGCGTGACTAAGCTAACAGCGCTACCTAGTAGCGTTGTAGGGTTCCCTGCGCTGCTGGGCCAAGCGCAATCGGCGTACCACGCTGGCGCCCAGCGCGATTAGGGTTCCCACCTGGTTATAAAAAGCCCTCATTTCCTTCATTTCTCACACGTTTTTTTAACTCACTTTCTTCCTCATACTTAAGAATCACGATATCGCTTTTAACAACCTTTTTTATTATAATTATTTATTATTTTTTATGCTATTTATTTTAGTAAAAAGTGGCTACAAATTTAAATAATTCGAAACAATGATTCGAAACTCCGCCAAATTATACTCGACGAAGACAATCTTCAAAGGAGAAGTGGTACGTTTCCTGAGAGCCCTAAAAATCATGTTTATGGACTTTTAAGTTGTTGTTTCACATATTTATTACTGCTTTATCACGTTATTATTGTTAAAGGCTTAAAATTGATTGTTTGCAACGCTTAATCA
>PYUH01000196.1:397744-431754 GCA_016808085.1 Suaeda aralocaspica
AGATAATTCTTTCGGACAAATCTAATCATGTTAGGCTCCCTAAATTGATTTTAATAATGGTTTGAGTTAAATTAATTAGTTTTTTTTGTGATTCATTAATAATTTAATGCTCTTTTTTTGTGAATTTCTTCATTGATATTTTTGTGTGATTCTAAATGTAATTTCTGTATGGTTAAGAGGAAACTAGTAATGGCCGCCTATGGGCTAACCCGACGCACTCCGTCATGTTAGTACCTTCGCCCCCGAGTCCAATCTTTCGTTCGCTCCACCACAACTTGGAGTCATCCCCATGGGATCGGAGAGGATTTCCGTGCAATTTAGACAAACGTCCCTTATTCGAGTCCCATTCGTATCTAATCTAAATACACGGTTTATGAGTTTAGTTCCTAAAACTCATTGGCGACTTCTTACTAGCATCGTCCGTATTCGTATATTATTATCTCACTCGAAAAAAAAGATAATAAAAAAATACAAAAAAAACACAAAAATAGCGTAGCACGACTGACTTTGTCACGCTAACGTCGCAGCGTCACAAAGTTTGTCGCGCTGCACCTGCAACGTGACAAACTCTGTCACGCTACCACGCTAGCGCGACTGAAATTCCTGCGCTCCTGTTTTTTTGCAAAATACTTCTAAAAAAGTCCATTTCACCTTTCCTTAAGCCAATTTTTTAGGTCTAACTTGACCTATGGACGGTTTGGGAAAGGTGACCAAAAAATTTGGGACCCAAAAATCGAGGGCTCCTACAAGTATGCTTAATTCTATTAATTTCAATTGATTTCAATTAAACGTTATTTTATTTACTAGTTTAGTTCATTTAAATTTAGTATAAATCCACTTTTATTGAAGAATAGAGACAAACTCTTTTTCGAAATAAATAATTATAGTTAGCATTCATTAGTTTCAACATTTGAAAGGATAATGCAATATTCACTTTTGGAGGATTTTTAAATGCGAGCATGACACTTGTCTATTGATGATGTCAATAATATGCTATTTTAACTATAATTAAAGGTGGACATCGGCTGGTTGGCACGCGGGAGGCACGAACACGACAGGAAAGTCGTCAGGCCCGACATGAGCCCACTAATGGCACGACATGAGAGATTAAGGGTGAGACGTGGGCCGTGCTGTGAACAAAAATAAGATAAATTAGCATGAGGTCGGCACACGGCATGATTTTTTTAACCTTCCAACACGACCCACAGCACGAATTTTAAGCCCACCGACACGGCCCACGACACTATTGTTCAATAAATAAAAAAATCAATAAATTATATAAATAAAACTATTGAATCATTAAATTAATTATAAATAATGTTAATAGATATATAATAAAATTATTTAATTAATAATAATTTTTTTAATTAATTAAAGAAAAATGATGTTTTCAATTAAAAAATAACGGGAGGCACGTGGATCGACACGGCACCGGCCCACCACGCATGCGGGCCTTGTTGGACCATGGGCTAGGGTATACCTTTTGGCGGCATGACTCGCTTCCTCCCCTTGGCACGGCACGACGCGAAACTCCCTTCATCTCGTTCTGCCACGACCTACAGCGACAGGGCACAACATGATGTCCACTTTTAATTATAGTAGTTAATAGCTTAGGTAAACGTGATTGTTATCTGTATTTGAAATATCATTTGGTAAATTACTTGTAATTTGTAAACCTCCTATTTTAGGCTCACTTGTACTCTACTCAAGACTTCATTTGACTCAAAAGAGAATTTATTTCTTTATCTAGTTTTATAGAACAATTAATAATGGTTAATCGATTCTTATCACCGCCCTTGTGACCCTGTAAACAAAAACAATATAAAATCGATCTTTAATTTATGCACAAAAAAATAAAAATAAATAAGTAATGTTGCCACTTACATACTACAATCATTTCCACTTGTTATATTTATATACCGTTTTCCCTTCTTAAAAATTTTTCTACAATCTCCAGTGCTAGTTTTGCCAAATATTTGCTTATTTCGAATCGTTAGAACCCAAATCATATCCTTTGTACACCAATCTTCACGATAAGAATGATGAAAAATTTAGCCACACAAATTACTCAACGTGGTTACTTAATAAGGAAAAAATAAATCAATAAATAATAAATAAACATAAAATTTTTTTCATCAAAGTCCTTTTACAAGCTTGTATGTTAAAAGGAAAATTGTTAGAACGTAATTAATAACGTAGCATAACCTTCGGTTTTTGTCAACTACGTTACAACTTAAAAGGGTGCTTTTGTTTAAAAAAATGGAAAAGTTGTGCTAACATTTCACATTATACTCGTGACCTACCTCTATCTCTAAAAAAGTTTCCTCTATATATAAAACCTGAGGCCAATTATTTCAAAATTATGAATTTCAAAGTTCTTAATACATTTATTTGGAAGTTTGATAAAGACGTTCAGCTTCACTTAAAAAGAGATAGTTTTATTTTGTAAGCACCAAAATTTTTCTCTTTTGTTTTTATTCTTGTGAGTTGAATCATTCATTAAACTATCATGTTTCTAGTCAATTTTAATTATTTATTAATTTCAGTTATTTACATATTAATAATTGATCTTGAACTTTAATTTCTAGTTCTTAAGATATTTTGGTGGTTTATTTTGATGCTGTGTGGAATTGGGAAATATGAACAATTAAGTTTTCAAAGAAATTTAAATGAAACTATATTAAAAAAATTTGTGATACTATATTATTGGAATTTGGACTACATTATAAATGTGACTAAAAATAATATATTGTAGAATATAAATTTTAAAAAAATTATTTTTTGTTGTTATGGTGATTGTGGACTTAAAATGTTAGCGCCATTAGAATTAAAAATTAAATATATCAACCATTATCATTCAATTATCACCTTAATTCATCTACTATAAATATATACATCTATACATTGTCAATTTGTCAATCTCTTAATTATTTTGAAACTTTCTTTATCATTTTCCATAGTATCATGTTATTGCAATTTTTTTGATGTTCGAAACGAATACATTAAAATAATGTTGGACAACATATGTAAGCATCATTTGATAATTAAGGGACAAATTTTTAACTTTATGTATAGAATTGTTATAATTAGAACACGATAAATTTCATGATATTGTTGAATCCTCTAGTTCAATTAAAAATTTTCTAAAATTTAGTAAAATAAAACATACTATTGGATAATGTAAAATTAATTCAATCATAGCTAATTCAGGAGATATATATATACTAAATACTCGATTTCAATTGAAAATAATTTCAATTAAATTGTAATTATTCCATTTATGTAATCAAGTTAGTGAAAAAGCTACTGATTCAAATAGTACATATTGTGGAGAAACTATACCTCCATAGCACATCTATAACATAGAAATTGTCATATGTAAGTAGTTGATAAAACTTCATTGCGATATTATGTTATGAAACTAAATAATACTAAACAAAAATTACATTGTTTTTCCAATACTTCCGTCCACTTAAACAAGTTAAACTTACATAGCAATATCATGGTACTGTTTAATTTGTAAATGGGCACATTGCAAAGATCACTTGACATGTTCCTATTTATTTTCCCAGGGTTCCACTATTATCTTTCATTTTACGCTTGATACTTGATACTCTTACCTTATGGAATTATATTCTCTCCACCTGATAAATTTATACACTACAAAAAATCGCCATATAGCTACGAATAACTAGAAACGACATTCAACCCATCTTTAATGTAGAGTCAAAAGATTCAAAATCCGTCTCCAAAATTATTTAGAGACATAATTAAATTAAAGAGTTTCTAAAATGAGAGATAGATTGTAAAATGGATTTAAAACGCGTCTTTAAATTAGGGACTTTCTAAATTCAGAGGCGGATTTTAAAGTTGCTTCTAAATTAGAGTCATACTTTAAAAGCCGCCTTTAAAATAGTGACTTTAGAGATTAGAGACGAAATAAAAAATCTGTCACCAATATTCCTTTCAATTCCTTTATTATCAATTATATGCATAGAAATTCAAAAATAACTACTTATTCATTTCAAAAATACCAAATTTTGAAAAGAAAAAAAACATTCTTACACAACTACCAATTATATTTTATTTTTAATTTTTTTTTGTTTTAGCAATACCTAATTTTGAAAATTGACTATTTTTTCCCTTATATGCCTTATACGATTTTTTTTTTTTTCAATTTCCAACAATTTTTAGTCCATAAGACCTTCTTAGGAAAATTTTACAACACTAAGATTATGAGTATACAAAATATTAGGTTTAAATTTGAAAAAAAAGCATGGGTCTATATTTAGAGAAATTAGGTCTGATTACAAATAATACAGACTTTGAGCTCTCCCTATAAATGAAAAGTTAAGGAACTATATAAATAAAATATATTTATTATTAAGGTCATTACATTAGGTATTAATATTGGGCAAAATTCAAGATTAAGTTATGCTAATGAAAAAGAAAATGTCAAAGTTAGTAGTTTTGCAACTAAAATTCTATTGAGTAGTAATAACTTATGAAAATGTTATCCCAAACTACATTAAGGATTTGTGGATCAACGCAAGTGACCACACTATAAGAAAAATAACTTTGGGTCTACAAAACATTTCTTCGTCTCCCCAGTGTGAATATTGTGCAGCAAAAACATTTTGATGCTGCTAATACTCTATGGGTCACATAATTAAAAAAAGTGTGACCTCAAATTTTAAGTTTTTGTGTGTCCAAAGTAGTTCTTGTGTAGCAAGAGATGTTTCAAATACTTTGAGTTCTTGAAACATATTCTTTTTGCTTTGACACATATGAATTCAATCAGTTTGGTACCCCTAGTAATGTCTTTGATTTGGAACTCTTTACAGCTGGAACATGGAAGAGAAAGAACAGGGTAAGTGGGAAAATGAGCAAACACAAGAGAGAAAATGGCCAAAGTTTGTCCCCACTTGCGGTGATTATATTGTCAGTAGTCCAAAACTTGTTAGCGTGTGTGAAGATAATTTTGAAATCATGGCCACCAATGTTTCATCATCATGCGCCAAGTGCTACAACTGCGCCAAAGGTGAT
The DNA here is from genome assembly GCA_016808085.1 of Suaeda aralocaspica. NCBI lineage: Eukaryota > Viridiplantae > Streptophyta > Magnoliopsida > Caryophyllales > Amaranthaceae > Suaeda > Suaeda aralocaspica. Next base: position 402,791 of record PYUH01000196.1, read on the forward strand.
GGTGATGCACCACGATGCTTATCCTATGCCTCAGGTGATGGTGGTGCAGCACGATGTTTTGACAAGTTATGTCAAAGCTAAAAAAAAATGGTGGAGTTAATGATAATAAATATCAAAATAAGTTAAAAGAGTAGAAAGTGTTATGTAATGTACTGATGTCGGAGCTAGGGTGTTGCTAATAATAAAACCTTCCATACTAGTTGATTCAGCATGTGGTAGCAAGTTAAATAATCTGTTGGTGGTGGTGGATTATTGTGCTCCTTTTTCCTTTCTTTTTTCTTTTATTTTGTGTTAGTAAATGCTTATTTTGCAAAGAAATTATATTATTTATCAAAGTTAATTTATAATGTAATTTTTACTGAATTAATTTTTTTTTTTTTTTTTTTTTTTATAATTTTTTGATTTTCTATTTTTACTTATATATAAATAGTTTTGCATAGTATACCAAGTGGGCCCTCACTATCAAATATTATTGCTAGAAAATACATTCCTGCTTTTAGAGACACAAGGGAACATGATTACATATAACAAGTCCCATGTACACACACATCAATGTACGGATCAAAATACTATACAATACATCTTTTTAACAAAAGTTGTAATCTATACTTAATCACTAAAGTAAATTCATCGGCGTCAAAGAATGATAAAGAGGTTTTAAGGCCTTTCAACCAAATAAAAGTCGTGTGTAGTATAGGAAGGGGTATTGAAATTCAAGAAGCAAACAGGATTTGACTTCAATTCATCATGATGGCTATGGTTTTTTGTATGTGTATTTGAAGAACTTGGTTGAAATTGAATACAACTACTTGAGCAATAATTTGAACAAGATAACAACACTAAAATTGCAGGGAATTCGATAAATTAAAACATAAAGTCTATAGTTTCGGGTTTATTACCTGTTAGGTAATTTACTCAACATTAAATAATTCAAACAATCAAAACAAAAGCAATCAGGTTCTAACTATAATATATTTAAATCACTCCAAAATACGAAGTAATTTGGACTTAGCTTGGAAAAATGCTTCATCAATGAAACCTCTCTCGCGTAGCTTCAAAGATTCTACAAAACTCACCATCAGCTTGAAAAGGATAAACTATGGTCTATCCTAGATCAAGTACTTAATCCCTTGATGTGTTCATTCAATATAAACCATGAGCAAGGAAATTCAATAATAGAAATCAAATTGATAAAGCTATGAAAAGAAAAAAAAATATTATAGTCAACCTTCAAGCCACTAGCATAACATTTTATCGGTGGGCGCTCCACCCATTGGAGCAGGCACTCCGTCCCTTGGAACGATTACTACAAACTCACTAGGGTTATTTTTTTCTTGGCCTTTTGCATTTAAGGTCGCTCCAAGTCACTCCTAGGTCTCTCATTTACCCCTAGCTCACTCCATGGGGACATTGCCATCTCATACGGGCCTACCTTTGTCAAGACTCCTTCACCACCATTTTTGGACCTAGATGTTAACTCCACAATACCTACACGTCTAAGGACAATGTCAAAGAAGCATGTAAAGCAAATGATCATAGAATAGGGGTAAATACACATAAAGCTCACTAAGTTAAGCTATTATTCACCAAACTACCAAATGTGAGTCAAATGAACAAAAATGTGCCATAAAAATGGAGCAAAAAAGGGGCTCAAAGAGGCTAATTCAATTGTGATATAAGCCTAATAAATGGTCATTAACCCACTCATCAAACGCTCCGACTTAGTATTTAATTTGCTTGTCCTAGAGCAAGCTCTACAAAACAACCAAACCAAAAAAACTAAACACTAAACTCATTTTTGCTAGATTAAATTTCCCTTTTAGGAACTACAGATAAGACAATTAAACCCCTAAATCACCACGAGCATGCCCTCATGAGGATTTCCCTAGAACAAATAACAAATAAGTACAATCTATACATATATTTCTATCCACGATTCCTATGGATTTTGGCTCTAACATGGCTCCTTTTACCCAATTCCACTAAGTTTTGCTTCCACTAGACCCTTGTGTTCTGGTTTGGTAATTTTTGTAGCAATCAATATTTTATATCGGTTTTTATGTCACTTTGAATACTTGGCGAGTTAGTGAGAGTCTTGAGCATTTTTGCGACTTACAAGGAAGCCAGTACATGGGTTTGGAGCCTTATGAAATAGAGAATTCGAGGTTTGGGGCTTATGAGAGAAAACAGAAGATCCAGGGGGCTAGATGCATTTCGCCTAGTCTGAGTGCATTGTGCCCTGTCAAAGTGCGTCGTACCCAGGCTACCCTGGTGAATTGATATTTTCACAATTTTTGAGATTTTCTGGCTTGTTTTGACTTTGTATATTTAAGGCTTCTATCCTAGGTATTTGTACGCCACTTTAGAACAATTGGTAGACTAGTTTTCCCTCTCTAAGCAGTTGTGTAACTTACAATCAGACATTCCATTCAATCAATTTTAAGTTTTATTCAATTCTCTTTATTCTTGCTAGTTTAGTTTATGTTCTCAACATTAGTTTTATTTGTTAGATTTATTTTTGTAAGCCCTAATTTATTCGAAAATTAATTTTTTTAATTTAATCATATTGTTAGTATTAGCTTTTAATATTGATTCAATTCCTGTAGATTTTAATATGTTTGAGTAGTGTAATTTCTTGGACTCTTAGGATCCATGAACGAATCCCATGAAATTGTTTGGTAGTTGATTAGTTTAATACATGCAAACTCTAAATTTCTTTCGTCAATTCATATTACTTGCAATTGAATACTAGCCAGGTTTAAATTGCATGTCGATCTCATATTGTCGAAATTGATACCGAGAGGTAAAATTACCACAATAGATCACAGGGCCAATAGGCAAAACAAATATAGGTAGGTGAGAGTCGATAGAAGAGTTTCGAGGGAGTCTAGAGTCGAGAGAATTAGTGGGCCATAATTTATAGGAGTCATGTGTTATGTTAATCGATTGTCGTTCAGTTTTGTTGTCAGCTAATGGTGAACTGTTGTCCTAGGCTTAGCTTAATTTGAGTGAAACCTTGTAATTGCCGCTATGTGTTTAGTTTTAGTTTCTTAGTTAAAATAAACCTCAAAAGCCCTTTATAGTAAATTCTGTATTTAGAATTAGTAGAAAGCGATATCTCTCTATGAATACGTACCCTACTTCCCTAGCTATATTAGTTAGAGTCGTAGGATTATTTTTCATAGGTATATGATAAGCCTTTCAAATTTTAGTGCCGTGATCGCAGAGGCAATTGCTTATTTATGCTAATCAGTTATTTTGTTTGTTCTTGTTAACTTTCATCTCAGAGAACTAATTGTTCTTTAAGACAGTTACTTACGACTGTCTGTTGTTTCTATGCTTGTGCATATTCCTGGCTTTTATGCCATCTTGGTACGATAATGACCCTTAAAAATCAATTAGAAAGGGTTTACGCCGAAGGGGAAATCTGGAGATCAATGAAAGGTTAAGAGAGGAGACAATAGCTAATTTGTCTAAGTTCTTTTCAAATTAAACAAGAATCCGTTGTTTGAATACGATTCTGGCATGTTGGCTTCTAATTATAAAAATAATGAGGCACCACCACCACCACAGTCGTCGGTGCCATGATCAGTGAGGGGTTTTTCCTAATCTAGTTCGGCATCGGCAAGAGGTGCTTACCGGGTACTAGAAAAAGATACTATTAATTTGAGTTGAAACTTAATTTGGTTAATATGGTGGAGAGGAATTAGACTACATGACCCCATTGATAGCGGGTCCGAACTTGTATTTGTCCGATTTTCTTCAGTACTGTAGTACTATCTAACAAACTAATGTTTCTCACGACTACATAAGGCGCATGATGTGATCCTTTTTCATTGAAGGCTATAGATACGTACATGTGGTCCAACCTAAAAAGGTGATGATTAATGTGTACCATGTCGTAACAGGTCCAAGGTCTAATATTAATTGCTTGTAAAGAACACCTAATTTTATCCAAAGTCAGTCGTTCACTATTTAGAACCTACCCCGGCCACAATCTATACGGGGATCCCGGTGCCCATTTAGTGGGCGGGGGTCCTGCTGCCCGATCAATGAGTCGGGGCCCAAGGGTGAAACACCCTGGTCAGGGGACAACAAAAACCATTGCTGAAATAGTTGTAATAAGTTACGATGGCAGAAATGCTCTTAAATTACTTTCTTTGATTTTAAACCACTAGCTAGTGGAAAAATCAAGATATGCTAATATTCATTTGTTCCGTTCCTTTTGGTGAATTAAAAACAAGGAGCAATAGGTTGTAGGCGCGAAGTAAAAGCTTACTTAATGCAACGGTCGTCAATCAATCAACCTGAGCAAATGAGTAATGGCTCCGGTTATTGTAGTATTAGCTCTGGTTATTAGACCGTAGTAAAAAGTGCACCTTTATTCAAAAAAGGAAAAAAAAAAAACGGACAAGCTAACCTAACTAATTGACAAAATCAGTATACTTCCTTCTTTCAAATCCCGAATTTGATTTTTTTCCTTCTTTCTTTCATTCTCCTCAAATTCTCTCAAATCCTCACTAGTTTTTCCTTAAAGTCTCTCAAATCATCACTAATTTTTCCTCAAAGTCTCTCAAATCCTCACTAATGTCTTCTCAAAGGTCTCTCAAATACTCAATGATCATCACTAATTTCTACTCAAAAGTCTCTCGAATGTTGTGTTAACGGTTGGCGGCTACGTGGGTGCTTCGTCGATGCTGCGTGGGTGGTGGTTGGGTGGCTTTAAGGTTTTTGCTAAGTGCGTCGGTGCTAGGTGAGTCTCAAATTATAATTTCAGTTGGTTTCAAATTCCAATTTTTGTTAGGGTTTAGTTGCAATTTCAGATTTATGACTTAATTGTTTTGTTAGTTTCAAATTCTATTTTCTGGTTGGGGTTTTGTTATTTTATGTTAAATTTAGAATCGATTGAAAGAGAATGACTCCATTTGATATGTGCCCAAAAAATGACTACATCTGATCTGTGATTGAAAGAGAATGAATTTATATTTATTATTTTCAATTGAGTTGTGATTTGCGTGGAATTTTTCAGTCATCAAAATGATGTTTTTGGATGTATTTTGTTTTCGACTAGTTAGGTATGTTGATGATTGATTAGAGGTTGGAGGTCAGAGATGCATTATGTTACTCATGCATGCAGTAGCATCCATCGTAGTTAGATGATGAGATAGCTATATTCGATTTTTCGTTGTAATCTCAAAAATTAAACATAGGTTCAGATGTGCTACATTATTTGCTTGTTTGTTACCATCAGAAATAAGTAAATGCGTGTTTCAAATTTTTGTTGCTTTCCTGCTGATGCTGATTAATAGTTTCGAGTCCATTTTCGAACATAGATTACACAATGCAAGTTTTTTTCAAAGTGACTCTCTTTTTATTCTTTTTGCTTTGTTTTGTTATTTTTGTTAATTTTTTTGTTGTGTTTAATTGATGATTGAAAGAATTTGTATTATATTATCTATAATTGAAAAAAAAAAATAACTTTCATGCATTTTAATTTTTTTTAATTGAAAAAAGATTTGTTTTTTGGGTTTAATTTGTTGGGTTTGATTTTATAAAAGATGTGTTTTTGTTTCAATTTCATTAAAATTGACGGTGTTGTTCGAGAAGGATTGTTCATGATATTGAGCATGTATTTTTCAGCTTTAATTCTTGTTCACTTTTATTATTTTATGAAATTATTATTTTTTTTAGGTTTTTATTTTTTTAAAGATTGTTGTTTGTATTATTATGCCTTGCATTGAAATTTGGAAGAAGAGTACGATGTAATGCTGAAGTGTTGAAAATATTTTGTGTGTTGATTTTGATTGAAATTAATGCCTTAAGAAAATTTAATTTATGTTAGCATTATTGAATTTACTTTGTTCTGGGGTAGAAGAGGGTTTTTTAAGGGGCTAAAATGGGCATGATTAAGTGGCAAACTTGGGTTTTTAATGGTCAAAGCTTTGTGTGTATTCTGATGTGTAAAATACAATTGTAATTATTTGTTAAACATGCAATTTTGTAATTGAAAGTAGGATGACAAATAACAAGGTAACAACTTCACGGAGTTTCCATTATTCCTTTGCAATATCATTGGGCCATGTGTTCATGTTCTGAAAAGGCTGGAGTTTGCAAGTTGTTTGGTTTAGTTTTTAGTGTCCCCATTTTTCGAATCGTCCTTGGATGTCATATGTCACTTAGGTGGTGAATTTATGTCTTGGATTTCTATTCCACGAACATTTCGTCTTTGGTATTTCCCTGGTTTCTTTTGCTTGTACATTATGTACTTGGAAAAGTATATGAAGGGGTTCACAATCAATGATAATATATGATGAAGTATTTATTTTTTCTTTTTTTTTTGTGCTTACCCAATATTGAACTGTGTGCATAACTATAATTATTTGAAGAGGATGGCGAAAGATCGTTCGTGGATTTATGGTAGCAGGGACTCGTCGGAATTTTACGATGGTATTTAGGAATTATGCAACTCCGCTTTAGCTAGTGGTAAGGATAAGCATGAAGGCTTTTATTGCCCGTGTGTGAATTGTGCCAATGTAGACAAGGTTAGCACTATCCAGGAACTCAGAGAACATGTACTTCGTAAGGGTTTTGGAGCTGATTATCAAATTTGGAACTATCATGGTGAGGAGGGGGTGTATACTGTTAATATTGAGTCGCATGATGAGAAACAAGAAGTAGATTGTGATGGTCGGACTAATGATTTAGAAGACCATAATGACTTTGTGTATGATGATTGTTTGAATGATGAATCGGAAAAGATGTTAATGGTGATGCAAACCGTGTTAATGAGATGATGGAGGGTATGGAGTATTCACTTTTTTTTCAATCCATCTCAGAGGCCTCTCAAAAGCCTTTGTACCTAGGGTGTACAACATCCACAAAGCTGTCAGCTGTGTTAGATTTGTATAGTATAAAGTCCAAGTACAATTGGTGTGACACGGGTTTTACAGCCTTGTTAGAAAACTTGAGTCAGATGTTTCCTGATGGAAATGAGCTTCCAAGTTGAACTACTATGCTAAGAAGCTCATGTGCCCTTTTACTTTAGAGTATTTAAAAATACATGCTTGTCCTAATGATTGTATTTTGTACCGAAATGAGTATGAAACTTTAGACAAGTGTCCAAAGTGCAAGTTGTTGTGGTATGAGCGGGAAGGTTCACTAGGTGTGGAAGGCCCCCCTTCCAAATTGTTGTGGTATCTCCCCATTATTCCAAGATTCATACGTCTCTTTTCTGTTAGTAAAGATGCTAAGCATTGTAGGTGGCACGTAGAAGGGAGGAAGAAGTCTTCCATTGCTCTCCAATACCCGTCTGATGCTCCTGAATGGAAGAATATTAACATGAAATATCAAAGTTTTGGGACAGATAGTAGTAATCTAAGGCTTGGTTTATGCACAGATGGAATGAATCCTTTTGGTACTCTTAGTTCAAAGCATAGCACATGGCCGGTGATATTAACAGTTTATAACCTTCCTCCATGGTTGTGTATGAAACAAAAATATCTTATGTTATCCCTTATGATATCTAGTCCAAAACAACCTCGTAATGACATTGATGTGTGTCTGGCTCCACTAGTTGATAACATGAGGAAGCAATGGGATGAAGGGGTTTCAGTATTCGATGCTCATGTAAAGGAGATCTTTACATTGCGTGCCATGCTTTTGTGCACCCTTAACGATTTCCCGACATATGGTAATTTAGCGGGTTACATGAACAAAGGCATGAAATCTTGCCCTATTTGTATGGATGACCAGGATTCCACATGGGTGGGTAAGTACGTTGACTGGTGCAATCGTAGGTTCCTCCCAATTAATCACCCTTATCGTAGGAAGAAGAAGGCATTCAATGGGAAGGTTGAAACCCGTGTTGCTCGTCGACCTTTGAATGGTTATGAGGTTTACCAAAAAGTATCATGTATTAAAAACAACTTTGGTAAACCCAATAATGAGTGTGAAGGAATATGGAAAAAACAATTCATCTTTTGGCAGCTTCCATATTGGAAGGATTTACAAGTTAAACATTGCCTCGACGTTATGTACATTGAGAAAAACGCCTGCGATGCCTTGCTTGGAACATTGTTTAGCATTTCTAATAAGACTAAAGATGATAAAGTTCCTCGAGATTTCTTCCAGAAGAAAGGTTTGCGACCTGACTTGTGGCCTCAAATCAAGGAGAGTAGGAAAAGCAAGAAGTTAGAGGAAGAGGGTCATGGCAGTAAAGGAAAGGGTAAGGAAAAGTTCATTGCTCAGGATCATGCAAGACAAGAACCGTTTACTTATTATTTGCCTCCAGCTTGCTACACGTTGTCAAAAGAAGAGAACAAGCGTTTTTGTCAAACTTTGTACAACATAAAGGTTCCATCGGGATACTCATCGAACATGAAACATTTTGTGTCGTTAAACGGTGACTTTATATTGTCCGGCTTGAAATCACATGATTGTCATGTTATGATCCAAGTTTTCTTGCCAATTGCAATTTGTAGGATCCTACCCGAACATGTAAGGTACACTATATCTGCATTGTGTTCGTTTTTCAATAACCATATGCAGTAAAGTGCTAGATCCTTCAAAGTTGGATGCGCTTCAACAAGATGTTATTCAAACTTTGTGCAAGTTTGAGATGTATTTTCCTCCAACATTCTTTGACATAATGGTTCATTTAATTCTTCATCTTGTACGTGAAATCAAGCTTCTGGGTCTTGTGTATCTGAGATGGTGTTATCCTTTTGAAAGACAAATGGGAGTTTACGGAGGTAAAGTGAGGAAACCGTAAAACTTGAGGCGAGTATGGTGCAAGGTGTAGTGAATGAAGAGGTTGGTAATTTTGTATCTGAGTATTTAGCAGGTGTGAAGCCTATTGGTCTTCCTACTTCTTGTCATGAAGGGAGACTAGACGGAAAGGGTACACTTGGGTTAAAGATGGTCATAGCTTCAAGAGAGATTATTCGACAAGCGCATCTGTATGTTTTACATCATGTGTCAGAAGTACATCCTTTTATAGATTAGCATATGTTGCTTTTGAAGGATGAAAATCCCAATTTTAAAGGTGAGTGGGCATTGATGATATTGCGTAGTAAGACCTTTATCGATTGGTTACACAAGCGAGTGATTGTTGACAATATGAGAGTGCTAGTGAAACTGTTCGATGGTTGGCGTATGGTCCTCGGGATACTGTTAATTGTTATGAGGGCTATGATGTGAATGGTTATACATTTTAGACTACTTCTCAAGATAACAGATCCCGATATTTGCAGAACAGTGGAGTGAGTGTAGTGGCATCGTCTACATTTTACGCTAGTGCTAAGGACCAATCTCTTGTGGATGCTAAGATGTTGTATTATGGGGAAATTCATGAAATATGGGAGCTCGATTATTTTTGTTTCAAAGTTGGTCTCTTCAAATGCAAATGGATTGATGATAGTCGGTGCTCAATAAAAACAAATGACCCTTGTGGTTTTACCCTTGTAGATCTGTCACGTTTTCATGATGGGGATGAGTCGTTCATACTTGCATCACAACCTAAGCAAGTGTTCTACGTAATTGATCCTGTTGATCCTAAATGGTCTATTGTAGTGTCTGGTAAAAGGAGTATTCTTGGAATAGGTGATGTAGATGATAAAGAAGAATATGACGCCTTTGAGGACTCTCCACCTTTTAATTGTTCCAATGCAATTGTCGGTGATCCTGCTTAAGATGACACAAATTACATGCGTGTAGATCACACTGAAGGGATAGTTATAGTTACATGAGTTTCGATGCTTAGGTATGCAATGAAGTTATTTTTTTGTTGTACTTGTTGCTTATGATTTTGTAAAATTATCACTAGAATACTTTGTAAAAAAAGTCAAATAGAAAATGGGATAACTTCATTAAGATATGATGACACTTAAGTAGAAAACAATGACAGTGAATTCACCCTATTTATATTATTTGTAACTTTAAGCTGACAAATTTATTGTAGTTCGCTGATTGGTTTAACTTTTCCATGTCCTTTATTTTTGCAGGTGTACATAGCCATGGGTAGTGATGATGATGTATACAGTCAAGATACCAATAATGAAGGTGATAGCTCTACGTCTAACCCGTTGTTTGTTGCTGATAAAGAACCAGATCAAGGGGAACCTGAAGATGTAGCACATGACAAGTTCCTTGTGAAAGTGACGGAGCTTGAGATTCTTGCTGATCAAGCCCCCTCAATTTGTCAAACCATTGTTGTAGTTCCACCAAAAAGCAAGAACATTAAGGTCCCAAAGAAGAAGTGTAGAGGTCCTGCCAAAGGAGTGCAAGCAAAGGAACCAATGCACCTAGATTATGATAGTATGGGACAACCATGTGGGAAGTGGCGAGCTAAGTATGGCACACATATCGGTCTATATGTGAGGAAAATTTCTATCTTGGACCGGTGGGTAGATGTAGAAGAAGGCAATGTGGGATGATACTATGGTAGGTCGGATCATAAGCGTTGTACTAATGAAATTGTATTTGATGAAAAATAAATTTTATCCTTTATTGTCTACATTGGTTCATGCTACTTTCTTCCTCCAGGTTGTATTATTTTATTGTTTGATGAGTAGTAAAAATCTTGTGCAGAATCTTTTCCATATTCAACCTGACAATGATAAGAAGCAATTGTTTCTATTTGTCGTTGCAGAGAGGTTTAGAAACTTCAAATCAAAGTTGATTAGTGGGTGGATTACTTTCAAAAGGAAGAGAGGCAAGACAACTAAGGACAATGATGGCAAGGACAACAACCAGCCTACATCGATGCCTTGGAAGATATACCCTCACATTAGGAAACACAATGGACAACTTTTGTGGCACAAAAGACTTCAAAGGAGGAAGTGGTGAGTGAACTTAATATTAGTAGAGGAGACATTTCAAAGCTTTTTACTTTTTTGTAAGCTAAGGTACACTATAGCTTGTTTGCACTATGATGTAGGCGAAACGTGACAAGGCCGCTAAGAGTGCCTCCCAAAAGGTTGCCTTTCACCACATGGGAAGACGATCATACAAGGAATCGAAGAAGGCTTGGATCAAGGAGGGATTCTATGCGAAAGTTATTCCATCTCCGGCATCATCAGGTAGTGCATCCTCCTTCTCTGTCATCGCCGTTTCCGGAGATCGGTCACTTGATTGGTATTGCTCATTACATGGGCGTGATGGAAGTGGAAATAGAGTCATTTCAGATCCAAAAGTGAAGAAGTTAGCCGATGCAGTGGTAAGTGATGTATTGACACCTTTGCCTTTCATGTTTCTTAAAAAAAAATTACTTAATGACATTATGCATATGAACAGATTGGATACAAGGAGAAAGAGATTGCTGGCAAGGTTGTACGCGGCAAGGAGAAGGATGCTTTGGTTATGGTTTTGGGGAAAGACCATAGCGGTCGAATGAAAGGAAGAGGAGGTGTTTGTCTGGGCAAGAGAAGGTGTCTTAGAGTTGACTATTCACATCAAAGTACATCTTCCACATTGCAACCAAATATGGAGGCAAGAGTGCAATAGTTGGTGTAGGAGGAGGTCCAGCAAGTGCAGCAACAAGTCCAACCTTAATTCAGAATGATGTTGCAGACATTGGGATTGGCCGATGCTGAAGCATTACTGAAGATTCAAGTACCAGACAAGTCAAGCAAACATGGTTCGGGGAAATCTACTACAGAGACACCTGAGCCACTACCTGACGTTCATATAAGTTTTAGCTCTCTATATAAGTCATTTTTACATGGATCGAGCAAAATATGACAATTCTCTTTATCTTTGTACATGATTGACATGTCACCGGACCTAATGAGTCTTATTACTTTCGTTATGCTCTTATGAGAAGATTTAATAATCAATGACTTAATATAGAAGCTTAAGTTGTTGATGTTAGAAGCTCAGTGCAAATTGACCATGAAGTTAACAGTAGAACTGAACTAACTCAAGTATAAAGTGATTGCGTTTAAATTAATATAAATGTGTGTGTCATAACATGTTAGGAGGAGACGCCTTGCATTTTATTACTACCAAAGCAAGACATAGACAATGGGGACTTAGTTGAGGTTGCCTTCGGCTCTCTACAACCAACTAACAAGGACCAAGTAACACATTTTGTGAGATTAGAAGTTGGTGAAGTCCGAGTATCCGTGAACTACCTTTGCCAAGGCCAGAATATGCCATGAACACCTTGGCCGAAGCACAAGGTAGTTTCGTATGTTGGCCACGAGCGTGGGTACGGATCTCCAATGAGGTAATTTATTTTGTTGCTTTAATGCAATTATTACATTTAAGTTTGTTATTTGACTTAAAAATTTCGATGGACAGATGTTGGAGAAGTTAAGATGCCATCAACAGAAGAAGGGTAAAGATCAAGCAAAGGAGGACAGCAACATCAAAGGAAAAGAAGTTAATTCTCATGACTTCAACTCTGCGGTTATCAAGGAAAAGAAGTCAACCAGGATTGAAGATCCACATAAGAAGATCTCCTCGAAGGGTTCCACTCATGCCGTAGAAGATGGTTTTCTGGAAAACGATGTCGTAGCTTCTTTGACACCAGAGTGTATGTGGTTTTATACTTGTAACAAGGATGAGACAGTGAACAAGTCAGCGAAGGTGGTGTTGAGCAAGACACAGTTTCGGTACTTTGAGGACACCGAGACATGGATTACAAGAGAAGACATCACTGGTTTCCTCTGGCGAGATAAGTTATCCATAGTGTTCTTGCAAGCCTTCATGAGGTTAGTTTATTTTCTATTGTCGTACTTTGAAGGTCAAAAATAGGGTAGAGGTTTTGGTTGAAACTTAACATGACACTTTGTTTTTATTTTTTGTACTAAGCGCAATCAATGTGGATCTAGATGGGTGTGAAGCAATTTTATAAGTTGGCTGGTTGTGTCCATACGAGATTCATTTTGACAAATGATTGAATAACCCAGCCGAGGTGAAAGAATATCTCCATAGTGCTGTAATAGATGCGATGCGGACAAAGAAGACGTTCATTTTAGCTCCGTACCTTGAAAGGTATGCCACTCTTTCCTCCGTACTTACACAAACAACACTATATTCTATTAATGAATAACAACTTAAGCTATGGAGTTTAGAAGGGATGAAGCAATTTATGGTTCTATGCTGACTTATTTTATGAAATTATGGTTGTAGTGAACATTGGGTACTTTTACTCATATCCTCGTTAACACACACGATCTACGTCTTTGACTCATGTCGTACGGAACCACCAAAGAAGTATTATGTGTTAACTTGGGTGAATTGCTATATAGTGTAAAATGATTAATTATATTTGAAATTTAGTTATTTGAAATATGTACTTTCCACTATTTTGACTTTGAGCTTTTTATTTGTTGTGGGTAGTATCTTAAGGAAGGTAGGAGCAACTTGCACAAGATTAATACCTAAGTTGGTGCATGTAGAGGTAAATTTGTACAAGTGAAGCTACTTAGTTATATTGTTTGTAGCTTGTTTTGGATGTTCACCTTTTTGATATCTTTGTTTTTTTATTGTTTGTAACTTGTTTAACATGTCTTTTTACCCACATGTCAATGTTTATTAGTGTGCCCAACAACAAAACAACGTTGAGTGTGCTACTACGTAATGCAAAACATTTTGGATATCGTGTCAAGTTGCATGGATTCATGTTGGTTTTGTTACTGCTGTTGTTGCTGCTTCTTGTTGCCGTAGTTGATCTGTTATTTAGCTTGTCGTTGCTGCTTTTGTTGCTGATTTTTGTTCTTCTACTTGATCCGTACCTTGTAATGTTTCTATTGTTGGTGTTGTTTCTGCGTTGAGTGGCTGCTGTTGTTGCTTTTAGGTGCTGTAGTTGTTGGTTTTAGTTGGTGTTTTTTGTCGCTGCTTTTAGCAGCTGTACTAGTTAGTTGGACTATTTGATGTGTTGTTAGACTGACTAAGCGAGTAAGTGAGTGAGTGACGGGTTTAGTAAGTGAGTGATTTAGTTAATGAGTGATTTAGTGACTTGCTGAGTGAGCATGTGAGTGAGTGGTTTAGTGAGTGAATAACTGACTAGGTGAGTCAGTAACTGACTATGAAAGTAAGTGAGTGCACAACTGAGTGAAAATGTGTCAGTTCATGATTAACTGACTAAGTGAGTCGATGACTGACTATGTAAGTGACAGAGCTGAGTGATTGAGCGAGACATCGGGTGAGTGAGCAACTAAGAAAGCAAACAGTTAAAATGTTCGAATTGTTCCTAGGTTTAAACTGTTGCTAGGTTTGAGCTGAACAGTGCTGCTACTTATCAACTCCACTCAGTTCCTAGGCTTGAACTGTTATTGTTCTGCATCGGGGACTGTTGCTGAACTGTTGTCCTTTAATGTTGCTGTTCTGCTGTTCTACATTGAAGGGGGGTTTCTGCAGTGACAGGGTTGCTGTTCTGCATTGAAGGGGGGGGTTCTGCAGTGAGGGGGTGTTGTGTAGGGGTTGTTGTTCTGCTGTTCTGCATTGAAGGGGGGGGGGGGGGGGTGNGGGGGGGGGGGGGTGTGCAGTACTCACATCAGCAACTGAGCTCTTATGAGGCTGCTTCAAGTTGTATTGCTTCATGAACTCTTCCTTTTGTTCAATTAAAAAACACATTAGGTCAAACATGCTGTGAAAAAAAAGCTTGGAAAAATACAACAGGGTAAAATAACATGAAAACTAAGTTTAAGCTGAGTTTGCTACAAGACAAGAAACATCTTTAATAAGATCACTCGTATATTCCATTTTTAACTGAAAACTTCACCTTTTTCTGAAAGATAGCTAAGCCCGACACTTTGACACCTGTATCCAAGTGGACACTCAATCTGTGTCTAACATAGGCATACACAATGCATATGATGAAGAAATGATGCACAACTTTGGTTATCATAACAGTGAATATAAAATGTGTATGGAATGCTCAAACGCTGAAATCCTTTTCCCCATGAATAAACTATAATTTATTTTAGCTCAACATATTGTGGAAAGGTTGGGTAAGAGAAACAGGTTGAATTTAATCATACTGTCATGCCAACTAGGAGAGAACAGAATACATTTTGTCTTGGTAAGATATAAGTTATGAACATAAAGAGATTAAGTTGTTTAAAGACAAGAAACATAGTTGTTTAACATGAAAAAAATCTTGGAAAAATACAACAAGGTAAAATACACCATCACAGCTAGCTACAAGACAAGAAACATCTTTAATAAGATCAAAATTAAAAAGATTAAGCTGAGTTTCCCTTCTCATAGCAGCTACGAGGTGTTCAAGAAACTGGAAACAAGGCATTTAGATATGATCATCCTTCTGCTGTTGTTGCTGTTTAGCAGTGATTTTAGTAGGAAAATTAGAAACTAGTGAGAAGGGTAAAACCCCATCATTTGAATCAAAAAATGGGTGATCAGAAACACTTCCTGCTAGATTCTGCATTAAGTGCACTTCCTAGCAAGTCAATAATTTAGATTCTTCTGGTTAATTTTTTACTTAATTTTATCATATATACTTAATTGTTTACTGAATTACTTAGGCATCAATGATAAAGTTTAATTTTTTTGGTTGAAAAGGTGATCTTGGTTGGTATATATGCATGTGTTGTTGGTATGCAGTTCTGGTGTCCTTTCATTGCTGTTGTTGTGATGCATGGGTCGTTGGTGTCCTGTCTTTGCGTTCTGGTGTCGTTGCGTTGTTGCAGCACCTTGTTGGCTTGGTGGTATATTGTTGGTGTCCTGGTGTCGCTGCAGGGTTGTTGTTGTTGCTATTCTGCAGTACTCGCTGCAGTTCAGATATGATGGATGGGACAATATATCAATTGGTATTGTTGTTGTTGTTGTACGTAATGGTGTCGTTGTGCTCTGTTGTAATATGCAGCGAGCTTTTGTGGTAAGGTGTTGTTGTGTGTGTTTGAGTTGTTATGCATACATGTGTCACGGTAATTAGCTTCATCATTTTTTGTTATAGTGTTAAGTTGTTTAATTTGTGTGGAATATATGAGGTCTAACACAACTAATGTGATCTATCTGTGTACTGAAGGTTGTGAGCTCGGCAAGCCGACAAGGGCCTTTATCCATTTGTGAAATTGATGAAGTCCAAGAGAAGTTAGCATCTTTCATTGCATTATATTGTTTAAAGTAAGAAAGAATCAAACTTAATTAACTTAGTGATGTGATACATTTAATTATGTATAAATGCCCCTAATTAATTAGCTAGACAGTGCCATGTGCGGAAATATCTCCTATAAACTCGTACTTATAAATGATGCAATAAAGTATGTACTTTGGATCGCCACTATTTTGTTTATTATGTAATAAATATTATTATATTGTTGTTACTATTAATTTATTTAATTTGTCTTAATTACCTCAATCTTAATTAAAATCTCATCACGTACACATTGTTGTTCCAAAATGAAGAAACAATAATATTATTCAACAAAAAAGGCACAAAACAACAGGATCAAAAACACAATTTTAATTTCCCTCCCAAACAAGTCTTTTTTTTGCTCCGGTTCCCCAAACAAACGAAGAAAAAAGTCATTTTTTGGAGGGAAAAAGACTTATTGCTCCAGTTACTAACAGGACCGCAGCAAAAAAACCGCAATTTTTTGGAGGGAAAAGTGACTTTTTGCTCCGGTTCTTTGCTAAACTAGAGCAAAAGGTCCTTATTTCTTTGGAGGGAAATGAAGTTTTTGCTCTAGTCATGACCGGAGCAATAAGTAAGCTTCTATGGAACCTACTCCGATCCAAAACCGGAGCAGGGGGGGGGGGTGACCGGAGCAAATGAGAGGTTTTCCACTAGTGAACTAATTTTGCTTAATTTTATTTTGTTTGAATTTCATCAAAAACCCCTAAACACGATTTTCGATTTCCGGTACAGGAAATGTTATTCTGGTACACGATTCAGTACCTGCAAAACAAAAGGTTAGGTTTTCATGTACCGGAATAACATTTCCCTCGAAAAGTGCTACGTTTCTCGAGGATAAGAGTCACCTTCAGATGTTGTTTGATTGTATAGGAGATTTCAGGAAGGCTTATTTAACATCCGGAGATTGGTTGTTCGAGATTGAGGTTGATCGTCTAACGATATAAACATTTCCACTTGAGACTCAGTTCGGTCGTAGAGAAACGTGATGATAAAATTTTCTAGAGATGTAATGTTGTAGATAGTTGATTTGCCGTATTTAACTTTCTTGACCTGATTTGACTTTCAGGGGTATTTTGACAATTTTAACCCGGTTCAACTTTCAGGGGGACTTTGGTAATTTTTATGAGGAATGTTGGTTGAACGGCGGCGAAGAATGTCGGAACATATGAAGCCAATCTTACTCGAAGTTCGAAAACGAAGCCCCCCAAGTACAAAGTGGGCCCACAAGGGGACCCAAAAACCGCCAAGTGGACGCCAGGGCACAGCATGGGCGCCATAGCGCAGCCCCAGCACCTAAGCGCTTGTTGTTGTTGTCGTGTGGCCGCCAAGTGATTTGAACTAAAGCAAGTGAGATTTGAGCAAGAACTCCACTTGTTAGTTAGGGTATGAAGTAGTGAAGTAGAAGGTACGATTTTGAGTGGATGAATGAATGAAAACTTTAATAGCCTTGTTGAATTGTTGATAAGAATGCATTCCTTGCTCGAAAATGGCATGAACTAAATTTTTGGTAATTTTTGAGAATTTTCTTGAATTTAAGTTCATATGCTTCACATAGTTCATATGAACTCAAATGAACTAAATGATGATTATTGCATGATTTCGCTTCTTTTGTGAATGAGCTTGATTCTTGTATATCAATGATGATGATGATTCGTAAACGACATGAATTAGCAACCAATTGTGAATTTTTGAACTAATCTTCGCAAAAATCGAACAATAACTTACATAGGTCATATGAGATAGTTTAATTGTGTTAATATGAAAATTTTAACCTATCCTTGGTCCACATGAGTTAAAAGATGACTTGTGTGTCGTTTGAAATCAAAACAATGTTCAACTCACATTGAAATGAATCGAAAATAGGAGCTCATGTTTCTAATTTTTGTTCAAAATTAATTTTTGAAGCTCCTAAGCTGCTCATTTTTGCAATAGTCATGTAATGCTCAATCCTTGACATTAGGAGAAAACATAGAAATTGTTTTGATGGGCATTTGCTCATGCTAGCACCCCTTTTCTTACAATCCTGAAATGATGCTAATATTAAAAAGAAAGGCAGGAAATGTTGGTTTTGCTGGATGTTGTCAAGACTTTGAGTCTTCCAAAGTTTATTGCAGGTAGCCAGATAACCATAGCTCATGGTTTATTCGTGGGAAATGTGCATATACAGTCGTTATGCTGCCGAAATTTCTGCTCAAAATTCTTGAAATTTGTAGGTCTAGTTAATGTCATGGAGGTTGAGGACGTACGGCAAGTGTCCTCCAAGAGGCATACGTGGGATCCTGGGGGATGGCAGCCCAGCATGTTGGCTTTCGATCGTTCCCACTACATGTCTCCCTACCCCCTCTCGGGCCATGTAAGTAACTAACTTTCTATTTCGTTCCTTTATTTCTTCTCTTTTCATGCATGCATTTTTTCATTTCCTTTTTTTTTTTTTTTTTAAATTTTCTTCTCTTTCTCTCTCTCTTTTCTTGCAATCATCTTTTTCTTTTTTCCTCTCATTTTTTTGTCATTTTTTTCCTTCTTTTTTTTTCTTCTTTTTCTCACGCATTCCTTTTTCCTTCCTTATCCAGGACGACCATCACCTCAGGGGGTTCGGGTCGAGTACCCTGTTCCTGGAGGGGTACGCCTTACTCTGGAGGCAGCATGACCCGATCTTCTCTGCATGCTTCCGGGATGCGGATTCGAGGACTTCATCCGAGGCCTCTAAGCCCTCGAGAAGGTGAAGAGCCCACGTGTGCTCATTATTTGCCTCCTAGAATGGTGGTGGGACACCACCAACTCCTTTCACTTCCCATGGGGTGAGATGGCCATCACCCCATTTGACTTTGCCATCCTAATTGCCTTTCTCTTCTGTTCTTGTCGAAGTCAATGACAAGCTCACTCCCCTTCACACCATTACACAGCAGCTACTAGGGCCATTCTAGGGCAAGCTAGGCAGGGGAACGTCCGTTAAATCTGAGAACTTGAGTAGCAGTCTTTCTTTGCTTGGTACTACCAGAGAGCAAAAGATTCATATCGTCCTTATGTTACTCATTTCTTGCACACTTACCGTTGATAAGGGGGGTAGCCCTTGTTGTCACCTACGTTTTCTCCCTTCTCTATCTGACCTTTATATGGTCAAGGAGTGTGACTGGAGAGGCTTGGGTTATACCTCCCTTTTCTGTGCTATGAGGACAGCCTGCCGTGAGATCGACGGCAACTCTGGCATTGGCATTTCTTCCTTCTAGAAGATTATCGAGGTAAAGATCATTTTAAATATTCTTTTGAATTCATTGATTTGTTTCCATACTGCTTTTCGCTATGCTTTGCAGTTCTAGGTCTTCGAGTATTTTCCCCACTTAGCTTCTCCTTGACCCAGGGGTCGTGTTCATCCCATCATGGCGTCCTGGGAGAGCTGAAGGTCTGGGAGATGGACCAAAAGGAACAATGAAGTTCGCCGAATCATTTGCAAGCTTCGTGTTGAGGATGTATGTCCTTCCTCTCTTGATTTACCTCATTATTTTTATTTTTCATATTTTTTGTTTTCATTTTCATTTTTCTTTACTTGCCTTTTCAATCGTTTTTAGGTCCAATTCTGTCACTGGGCGGATCTAGCAGGCATCCTTCCTGCTCTTACCCTTACTTCTCGGCTGAATCTCCATCGGTGCTACTTTTGGGACCATGAGGTCGTTGTTTGGTACCTTGGGGAGCGAGTTGCGAGGCAGCACAGCCTGGACAACTTCATCGTCCCCCCATGACGCTCTAGAGTTGCTAATTGCTCCGTTAGCTCCATTCAACCGGTCGATCGGACATAAGCCGTCTGGGGACACATTTTATCCCTGGGAAAACCTTGTCTACCCTAACAAGGACTACCAGAGGGATCTGTTGACCCTAGGGGTTTTGATGGTGACAAACACATACTGCTAATGGGTTACTTGTTTGATGTCAAGATAAACATATATTAGTAGCCGTTGTACCAACAGAAGAACTTGTCTCAAGTTCAAATGTCTCAAGTACGTATCGAAATAATTAATACGTAATTCAGAAGATTTATACAATTAAGAATATTCAGAGAATATATTACAACAAGACTTCAAAGTATATTCTGAGAAGATACCATAAATGATCTTTGAAGATATTTGGAAAAGATATACACAAGATTATGGTAACAAATCTATGAAGAGAAGAAGAATGTGAATTTAGATGGAGAATTGATCTAAATTCACTTTGTGAAGAATATTCACCAAGATATTGGTGAGATATGAAGCGTGAAAACAAGGAAGGAAATCAGAGAAATCCTACTTGTAACTTCACTATAAATACTGAAGATCAGAAGAGAAGAAATTCAACCAAGACTTACGCACTTCATTGGAAGCATACAAGACTAGGTACAAGAGTCAGTTGTACTAGGATTGTGTTCAACTTTATGAGTCTATAATCTTGAGTTCAGGGAAAGGAGAGTGATTTGAGTGAATCACTTGTAAAGAGAAAGAGAAAGAGAAGAACTCGTTCAGGGGAACAAGTTCAAGGGAATAAGTACTGAGTTGTACTTAGAGAATAGAGAAGTACTGAGTTGTACTTAGAGAATAGAGAAGTACTGAGTTGTACTTAGAGAATAGAGAAGTACTGAGTTGTACTTAGAGAATAGAGAAGTACTGAGTTGTACTTAGAGAATAGAGAAGTACTGAGTTGTACTTAGAGAATAGAGAAGTACTGAGTTGTACTTAGAGAATAGAGAAGTACTGAGTTGTACTTAGAGAATAGAGAAGTACTGAGTTGTACTTAGAGAATAGAGAAGTACTGAGTTGTACTTAGAGAATAGAGAAGTACTGAGTTGTACTTAGAGAATAGAGAAGTACTGAGTTGTACTTAGAGAATAGANATTCTCTCACTCTTTCTATAATTGTCTCTACTTTACTTGTCTCTAGTTTAATTATTATTGTTTGTCAAAACTAACAATTGGTATCAGAGCAGGTTCTCTTTTTGGTTGTGTGCAGGTAATTCTGACGAGTGAATCCTGGAACCATGGCAAACAACGAGGAACGACTAACTGAAGGACATTCCACCGTAAGGCCTCCCAANATAAGGCCCCCCAACTTCAATGGGAAGTACTATCGTGAAGGGAAAGTAAAGATGGAGACTTTTATTACCGCTGATAATTTCCAAATCTGGAAGGTGATTCATGATGGTAATTTTCAAATTACCAAAAAGAATGAAAAAGGTGAACTTGTTCCTAAACCCGAAAGTGAATACGTAAAAGAGGACTATGAAAAAATTGAAATGAATGCTTCTGCACTAAAATACTTGCATTGTGGACTTGGACCTCGTGAGTACGATCGTACGGCGGGGTGCAAGAGCGCAAAAGAAATCTGAGACTTTTTGCAAATAACTCATGAAGGAACAACTGAAGTTAAAAAATCTAAAATTGATTACTTAATGCAACAATATGAGATGTTTAAAATGGAATCTAAGGAAAGTGTTCAGGAAATGATTGTTAGATTTGGTAACATTGTTATTGAGTTGGAGTCCTTAGGGAGAGTCATTACTAATGAAGAACAAGTAAGAAAAATTCTTAGAAGTCTACCTCAGGATGAAAGATGGAATGCTAAAGTTACCACTTTATTTGAAACTAAGAATTTTTCCAAGTTCAATGTTGAACAGCTTACAGGTTCATTAATGACCCATGAGATGCATCTTAAAACTGAAGAAGCAGAAACATCCAAAGGACGATCTATTGCTCTTAAGACTGAAGGACGTTCCACGACCAACACAGAAGATGAAGATGAGAATGATTCAGTAGTAAGTGCAGAAGATGCAGCCTTGCTGGGGAGACAACTGAAGAAGATGATGTACAAAGAAAGGGGCAAAGGAAAAACTAAAGTTAGATCCTCCAAAACCTCTTGTCATAAGTGCGGAAGTATGGATCACTTCATTCGAGATTGTCCACTATGGGAATCAGAAAAGGGCACAGGGAAGGTGAAGTCAAAATTTGTAAAGAAACCATTCTTTACAAAGAAAGACTCCAGAAAGTCCATGATAGCCGCTCTACAAGAGGATGATATAACTGATGATGAAGAAGATAACCTTGAGGAAGAGACTGCTCACATTTGTCTCATGGCCGAACTTGAAGAAACAGAAAACCTGACTTGTTTCAACGCACAAGTGAAGGGGAACAACCTGTGGTACCTCAACAGTGGTTGTTCCAAGCACATGACAGGAGACGAAACTCAATTTCTTTCACTTGTTGCCTATAATGGAGGAACAGTGACTTTTGGTGATAATAAGAAGGGTGATATAATCGCCATAGGTAAGGTAGGTAAGTCACAAAAATGTTCCATAGACAATGTATTTCCAGTCGAGGGGTTAAGACACAATTTACTCAGTATTTCCCAATTCTGTGACAAAGGGAATATTGTTCGTTTTACATGTGAAAAATGTCTTGTCATTGGCTGCAACACTGGAGACAACGTACTAGAAGGAAAAAGGAGAGGGAACACTTATACAGTTAATTTGAACCTTGTTCCTGAAAATCGTCTCAAATGTCTAAGTGTTGCAGACAATGATCCACTACTGTGGCATAAACGGTGTGGACATGCTAGTCTTTCACTACTAAACAAATTAAGACAAAAGGACTTAGTAATTGGTTTGCCAAACATTAAGTACAATTGTGATAAAATTTGTGATGCATGTGTTAAAGGAAAACATGTTCGCTCATCTTTTAAATCAAAAACCTTGGTAAGTACTTCTAAGCCACTTGAGCTGATACATATGGATCTTTGTGGTCCAGTAGATGTTCAAAGTAGGAGTGGAAAGAAATATGTTTTTGTTATTGTTGATGATTATTCCAGGTATACATGGACCTTGTTCCTTGCTACCAAAGAACAAACCTTCGACGAATTCGAAGCTTTTGCGAAAAAGGTGCAAAGAACAAGTGGACATAAATTGGTACATTTAAGATCTGACCATGGAACAGAGTTTGATAATCAAAAGTTTGATGAGTTTTGTAGTGAACATGGATTAGATCATAACTTTTCAGCTCCAAGGACACCGCAGCAAAATGGAGTAGTAGAGCGAAGGAACAGAACATTGGAAGATATGGCAAGGACAATGTTAATTGCTAGTTCATTGCCCAAGAATTTTTGGGCAGAAGCAGTTAATACAGCATGCTACATAATCAACAGAGCTCTAATAAGACCAATTTTTAACAAGACACCTTTTGAGTTGTTCAAACGGAAAAAGCCAAATGTCTCTTACCTAAGAACATTTGGTTGTAAATGCTTCGTGCACAACAACGGTAAGAAACACCTAGGAAAATTTGATGAGAGAAGTGATGAAGCAGTTTTTCTAGGTTATTCAAGTCATAGCAAAGCTTATAGAGTTTATAATAAAAGGTCAATGTGTGTTGAGGAAAGTGTGCACATTATCTTTGATGAAACTGACATTGTATCTCATGATGGCCAGGATGATGATGAATTTGAAATTGGACTAACACGTTTTACAGGTGACAAAAGTACAGGTGACGATGAACAGGTTACAAAAGAATGTCCTCATGTCCAGAAGACAACTGAACTACATGAGGAACAGGAACAAAGTAATGAACTTGGACAGGTGAGCACACCAGAGACTCTTGAAGAGACAGGAGAGGTGGAACAACCAGTTGCGGGTGACAACGATGGAGAAGTTACACCACAAAGGGAGTTTCAGCCCAAGCCTTGGAAACATCAAAGCTCACATCCCATGGATCTTATCATAAGTGATATAGATAAAGGAACTCAAACAAGGTCTCAAATAAGAAACTTTTGCGCCTTCAATGCATTTCTTTCAACGCTTGAACCAAGAAATCACAAAGAAGCCTTAGGTGATCCAGATTGGATCATAGCTATGCAAGAGGAACTAGGTCAATTTGAAAGAAACAAGGTATGGCATCTTGAACCTAAACCTGAACATCAAAAAGTCATTGGACTTAAATGGGTGTACAGGAACAAACTTGATGAATATGGAACAATTGTCAGAAACAAAGCCAGGTTAGTGGTAAAAGGTTACAATCAGCTAGAAGGTATTGACTTTGAGGAGACTTTTGCTATTGTAGCAAGATTAGAAGCCATTAGAATTTTAATTGCTTTCGCTGCCTATATGGGATTTTGGTTGTTTCAAATGGATGTCAAATGTGCTTTCCTTAACGGTTACTTGAAGGAAAATGTCTATGTGGAACAACCTCCGGGTTTTGAAAATGTTGACTTTCCTAACCATGTCTATAAGCTTGATAAGGCTCTTTATGGACTTAAGCAAGCTCCTAGGTCATGGTATGAAAGACTCTCAAACTTTCTTTTATCTAATGACTTCAAAAGAGGAAAAATTGATAAAACTTTGTTTCTGAAAATCAAAGGTACTCATATTTTAGTAGTACAAATTTATGTTGATGATATTATCTTTGGTGCTACTAATGAGCCTTTGTGCAAGTATTTTGCAGATTTAATGAGCAAAGAATTTGAAATGAGTATGATGGGTGAACTAAACTTCTTCCTAGGGTTGCAAATCAAGCAAACTGAGGAAGGAATTATGATTCATCAACAAAAATACATCAAAGAACTCCTGAAAAAATACGGTCTTGAGAATTCCAAAGACAACCATACACCTATGGGAACAGGTACACGTTTAGATGAAGACGTACATGGTACAACTGTTGATCAAAAACAGTATAGGGGTATGATTGGTTCTTTATTATATCTAACTGCCAGCAGACCTGACATAGCTTTCAGTGTGGGAGTATGTGCTAGATTTCAAGCCAATCCCAATGAATCTCATTTAAAGGCTGTTAAAAGGATATTAAGGTATCTCAAAGGTACAAGTGACTTAAGCTTGTTCTATCCTAGTACTAACACATTTGATCTAGTAGGTTTTGCAGATGCTGACTATGCAGGTGATTTGGTCAATCGAAAAAGTACATCTAGAATGGTACAATTCCTAGGGACAAGTCTGGTTTCATGGAGTTCAAAGAAACAAAATATAGTAGCCTTGTCCACAGCTAAAGCAGAATATGTGGCTGCAGCAGCATGTTGTTCACAAATGATTTGGATCAAACAACAGGTTAGAGACTTTGGAGTTAAATTTGAATGTGTTCCTATTTATTGTGACAACACTAGTGCAATTTGTATTTCTAAAGACCCAGTTCATCACTCAAGAGTAAAGCACATTCACATAAGGTACCACTTCTTAAAAGACAGTGTTGAGAAACAATTAGTCAAACTAGAATTTTGTGCCACTGAACAACAAATAGCCGACATACTCACTAAACCATTACCTAGAGAAAGGCATGAAAAATTGAGACTTGAACTTGGGATGATTAGATTAAAATAATCTTCCACACTCAGTGTTAAACACATTCATATTCGTCATCATTTTCTAAGGATAATGTAGAAAAAGGTTTGATAAAGCTTGAGTTTTGTCAAACAGAAAAACAAATTGCAGACATCTTAACAAGCCATTAAATAGAGAAAGATATGAGAAGATGAGGAGTGGAACTCGGATTGATAAAGTGCAACAAAAGCCATGAAGTCCTCCAGGTACGTCATTATTTATAACACAGTTCCTATGTGCACTTCTCATCACAAAACTTGTGCGAAAGCATGTTCCCACGGAACTTTAATATAAATCGCAAATGTCTATCAATATTATCCTTAGTGTCAGTTTGCTTGTCTAAAGATGATTAATTAGATGGTATGCGATACGTTCCTTCTTTTCACGTAAAAATATTTTTTCCTCAATTTATTTTTCCTCATAAATTATTTCCAGAAATTAATTTTTGTTTATGATTGTTTCATATTCCTACCCTATAGGATGTATATATTTATTTAATTTTACATTCCATGAACAAAATTTTGCTACCAATTACACGTAAATAGGGGGAATGAATTGAAGGAACTTGCAAAATATACCAAATTTATTATCCCACTAACATGCACCATTTTCCCTTAAATACCCATCTAATCAACCCATATTCACATCACATTCATTCTCAACCGTCAAAACCCTTTCTCTTCCTTTCACTTCTCTTTCTCACCTCTTCATAACCCCAAAAACTCAAAAACCTAACCATGGATACTCAACACTCATCTTCCATTGACACCGAAATCCAAACCCCCACAACCAAAACTACTCAGCGACCAACCGAAAAAACCACTGACAAATCTGAACCCAAACCTAGTTCCTCCATGACTGAGAGAAAACGAAAAGGGACGAAGTCGAACCAATGGATGAGGAAGAAGACATTGTGTTGGTGACGACTCTGGAAAAACGACGGAGGTTGAAGCAAGTAAGTATGTTCCGGGTTTGTTTTTAGACTTAGTGGTGTAGTTCGGTGGGTTGTGGAATTATTAGATGTTAAGAAAATCAGGGGTGGTTAATTACTAAGTGAAAATGGAATTGATGATACGTATCCTAGAGCAATCCACGAATTCTGTGAAAACTATGGATTTGCTAAAGGAACTATCACCAGTTCCGTGAATGATGTAGAGATTTCGTAGATGTTGATTATTTGGCTAAGTTATTTGAAGTTCCAAATGAGGGTTTGATAATTACTTTAAAGGGAGATATAATTTGAGAATTGGGAAAGTAAATAAAGATGAGATTTTGACAGAATTAGGAGGGAAGGAGGAGTGAACAAAATTGATCATAATTCAACTCTCGCCTTGGAAAATTAATGTTTAATGTTGTTAGAGAACTGTGTTCCCACGAACACGAAAGAATGAATCTAACTTATTGGATTGTGCGGTTATTTATGTCTTTTGTTCAATGTGCAAGTAAATTTCCCAAGCTTGATGAATCTCACTTGGATCACACAGTTCCAAGTGGATTGAAAGTTGGCTATGGAACTTTACTGACAAATTTTCAACAGCTTTAATGTACCATTAGAGGGATATGGGAAGGTTGGAATGAAGAAGGATCAGTACATTCATGTTACTCTTATGAATGGATTAATTTGGGTGTTTTAAAAGGAAAACTCAGTGGTACACTTAGATTTTGAAGTTAGAAGAGAAAATAAGAGGGAGGAAGAAGAGAGATCAAAAGTGAGAAAGAGTAGGAGACTCCTTAGCAAGTCTGAGAGTGAGCCACCTACAATTGATCTTGATGCTGAGGGTTTAAAACTACTGAGATTGAGGTTCTAGTCCCTGGGAAGACAGAGTAGTTGGAACAGTTCCTCAAGGAACTGCAGGAGAAATTGCAGGTGTTGAAGGTCAAGTTTTATGATGAGACAGGCCTTGAGTTCTTTTATGTTGTCTTGCGACAAGAAGCATGCAGAGTAATGGCATGTCTTGCAGAGTTAAAAGTGCGAAAGGACTCCATCAACACCTGCTTGAAACTGCTGCTGCTGAAGGCGAAGGAGGAACCACGTTGAAGAAGATGCACCAAAAGACGAAGTTCCCAGCACTTCAGTTCCTATGGACACAGCCCCCACCTCAGTTCCTGACGAAACCTCAGCTGACCCTGTTCCTCTAAGCATCATCCTTGCCTCTTAAGCCCAATATGACCATTCCTTCTTATTGCATCTCCTTATTTAAAATTATTCGATGTGGTTGTACTTTGTTCTGGATTCTTTTATTTTTCTTTTTCTTTGTTTTCGTTGTTTCTCTTTTCTTTGTTTTAATAAAACTCTTATTAGTTATGGGTAGTGAATTTTTTTCTTGCTTTATTTTATATTTTTGAACGTATCAGTCATACTTCTAAACTTGATTCTTTAGATGCATCTGATGGCTAATATTGCTAGATTGCTGCTGAGCTACGTATTAATATTCCAACATTGGGGTCTCTACCATTATATGAAATAATGGTGCTGTGATGGTCAGTTTCTCAGGGAACATAGTTCTAAATTTTGATGAGCCAAAAGGGGAAGAGAACCGGCAACATAAATTGCATATAAATCAAATCTGAATCCTAATTTATACTCACTCTTCACACTCTATAAAAACCTGCAAAGTTAACCTTGTATATACTTGTATATAATCCTAGTCATAGTTTTTGCTTAGTGTATATTTAACTTAAATCAGAAAATCAAAATCAAAATATGTTTCTTTATATGTTATCTTTTTCTCGCTTGTTTGCCTTGGGTGTCATCATCAAAAAGGGGGAAATTGTTTGACTCATGAATTGAGAGTAAAGTTTTGATGATGACTAACACAAACAAGCTTAACTAATATAAACTTTGAGTTCCTATGAGATTTCACAGGTTCAAAGTGTAAGGAACTTGGAGCATATTGAAGGAAGTAACAAGCTAAACAACCAAGTTCATGGAGATGTTCCTAGGACAGATATTGTAAAGGAACACATAGAAAGAAAAGAAGTTCCTTGGTAACACAGTTATGTAGGAACAAGTGCGAGAATAGATCTGTTCTACAGGAAAAGGCGAACAAAGTCAAGACTCCACATGAAGTGTCTGGTAAAGAGAAGAGAATTTCCAAGAAGATTATAAGCATAATCTTCTGGAACTCAGTAAATACATTGGAGTCTCAAATCAGTTGGAACATCAAACCTAAAAGCAAGTTACGAATCTATCCTACGAAGTGGTCTGAGGTTAATTATTGGGCTGATTTTGCTGAAGAAAAAAACGGCATCTAGGGTTTTAACAAGTCAAGAAATGTTGTTAAGCATCCTAGATTGTAGGATTAAGTATGGGTTCATGGGCAAGAATAAAGCGGTTAAATTAGTCAAGTCAAAAGGCCTATTCTCCTGGTCTACATACTTGGGATAGTGGAAGAAATCATGGAGTTGTGGATGAGCAAAGAACGTGGTTGAAGAATGAAGATTACAAGCCAGAACCATTCTATAAATACTCCAGAAATTCAGAAGAGAAGTGAAGAAATCAGAGAACACATTGAGTATTACG
>PYUH01000196.1:436096-449551 GCA_016808085.1 Suaeda aralocaspica
AGTACATGTTTTGATGTTGTTGTTCCAGTCCAGTTTAAAAGATCTTTTCAATGTATTAGAGTCAGAATTGAGTTATAATTAGTGAGAAAAAGAGAAGTGTGAGAACTAGAGAAGAGTGGAGAAAAAGAGAAAGAGAAGCGAGAGATAAAGAGTGAGAATTGAGAATCAAGTTCCTACAGGAACTGACGAGGGAAATTAGAGAATTTAGGTTGTAATAGCTGTTACAGGCCTATAATAGAAGTGGAGTTTTCTTCCTTAGGGCCAAGGAAGTTTTTCTCATAAATTCTTTAATTCGTTTGAAATTTGTTTAAATTCGCCTACAAGTTCACACAGCAATTCACCCCCCTCTTTGCAGGTTCCTATAGAAACAAACCCAAGTACAATTAATTTTGTACACACATAAGTCTAGGGTAAGCATATTGAGATCACGATAATATAGTTAAACTGCCTAATTTACATACTTGATAGCATTTTATGGTATGTGTCCTCAAAACCTTTTCGTCAAATTTTCCGTTTTTTTAAAAAACCTTCTTTGTAAACTAAGCAAAAAAAAAAAAAAAAAAAAAAAAAAAAAAAAAAAAAAACGTAAAATTTAGGGGGAAGTAATCTATGGTTCAACTTCTACGCGTTTTGAGCACGTTCGTCACATTCAGATGTTCCATTAAAAGCCCAACCAAGTTCATGAGCCCAACTTAAATGAACCCAACTCTTCAAATGTCTCTTCCAAACTATTTATACCCCCAAACAACATCTACCTACCACAACTACTCACCCGTTCAAACTGAAATTCAAAAACTCAAAAATTCATCTCTTGAAAACGCCTACTTTCTTGCAACAACAATGGTGAAAACCAACATTCAAGTTGATGATAAACACAAGTCTACCTTTGTTGCCCCACCAAATGTTCCAACTCAAAAATCCACATCTCTTACCTCCTCTAAAACCGAAAAAACCCAAAAGTCCCTAACCCTAACTTCGAAAGACTTGGGCTCAAAGCGAAAAAGGGAGATCGAAGTGGTTGTAAGCGACGAGGAAAATGAATCCACAGCCGAAAAGGAGCAAGTTGAGGAGGAGGAGAAAGATGATGATGATGGAGAAGGTGAAATCGACGGAGACCAAAGCACAAATCTTTTAGTGCGTGGTTTGGGGATCGATTTAAAGTGGTGCAAACAAAGTAAGTTTGATCAACTCCTTGACTTAATTGAATTTCAAGGATGGAATTTATTGTTTGGAGAATGTTTTGTTCATCATATGTCATCAACCGATGTATTTGCATTATGTGGTACATTTACACGAATTGGGGATAGTTGTGCTAGAGTAGTTAATGGAAAAATTATACAATTGACTGCTGAATCTTTTGCTACTGCTTTTAAATTAAGTTTGGAAGGTTATGATTATTATGCTAAACAAAGGGTAATTATTGATTTTGGAGAAGGAATTGTGAATGATGTAGTTGTTGAGTATTTTGGTGGAAGGCGTGGGAGAAACACTGTAAATGTGAGTGATATGAGTGCATTGGGTAAGTTGTTGTTTACCCTTGTGCACAAGAATGTGCTACCGCGGACTCATGGACGTGGGAAGGCAACATTGCTTGATCTTGCGTACATGTACTGCCTCGCTACAAAAAGAAAAATTAATTTTGCTTCTGTAATGGCTAAACATCTCACTCACTGTATTGGAAATCAAAATGCTCTAGGTTATGGTGCCTTGCTGACATATCTCATAGCTCAGCATACCACCATTCCAAAGAAACATTTAGTTGCCCCTGGATTAACTGATATCCTTGGTAAAAACTCTTTGTCCTTCATTGAACTTGAACTTGTTGATGGGATGGTTTAATTTAAAGCAAGAGCCAAACCTACACCTAAGCCTGCTGAGAAGGAATCTGGTGCAAGGAGAGCCAAAGGCTTGCCTCTAAGGGTAAAGAGCCTGAGGTGGTGGAGGTTCAACCTATTGACACTACAGTAGGATTTGGGAAGTACTCTGTGGTCAAAGTAGGTGANATGTGGTCAAAGTAGGTGATCTGATGGCTCAATTGGTTGTGGATGTTCAGGAAGTGATGAATAAGCAGGATATATTGAAAGGGGTCCTACTTAAAAGGCTGGATGAAGTAGAGAGGAAGATGGATGCTTTAGGGGATGAGATGATTGATCTCAAAGCCAAAGTTAGCCACTTTCTCAATGATGTCGTAATAGAAGAGGAAGAAGCCCAGGACAATGAGGAGGAACAAGTGAATGAAGGCAGGGGAGAGACAACCAAGCCTGATGATGATGCTGATGAATGATGATTCCCCCCCAAAAAANACCTACTGCCATCTTGGAGCCACAGCCTGATGATGCTGACGAATGATGATTCCCCCCAAAA
Source organism: Suaeda aralocaspica (assembly GCA_016808085.1). Classification (NCBI taxonomy): domain Eukaryota; kingdom Viridiplantae; phylum Streptophyta; class Magnoliopsida; order Caryophyllales; family Amaranthaceae; genus Suaeda; species Suaeda aralocaspica. Next base: position 438,461 of record PYUH01000196.1, read on the forward strand.
AAATTGCTGGAAAAAAAAAAACAAGAAAAATCAAATGCTTAGTTTATTTTGAAGTTTTTCTATTATTTTTCTACTTGTTTCTACTCCTTTTTTTAACTTTTTTTGAGGACATTAACTGATATATGCTGCTCTTTGACTCTGACTTATCTATTGATGTTGTGATATGCCAAAGTACTTTTAGATGATGTCAAAAGGGGGAAAAGGAGCAAAAGAAGAGACAAAAATATCGAAGAATCCCTTGTCTCTTGCCTCTCATGCTTGAAACTTTCTTTCTCTTTTACAAACTCATCTTTAATTAATCCGATTGATTTTGTTGATTCTGTTTGTTTTCGTTTCAAGTTATTTTAAAATATATTTAGTTTATTCTATACATTATATTTTTGTCTAAGTGTTTGTCATCATCAAAAAGGGGGAATATTGTTGACCCTAGGGGTTTTGATGGTGACAAACACATACTACTAATGGGTTACTTGTTTGATGTCAAGATAAATATATATTAGTAGTCGTTGTACCAACAGAAGAACTTGTCTCAAGTTCAGATGTCTCAAGTACGTATCGATATAATTAATACGTAATTCAGAAGATTTATACACTTGAGAATATTCAGAGAATATATGACAACAAGACTTCAAAGTATATTCTGAGAAGATATGGAAGATATATTCTAAGAAGATACCATAAAAGATCTTTGAATATATTTGGAAAAGATATACACAAGATTATGGTAACAAATCTATGAAGAAAAGAAGAATGTGAATTTAGATGGAGAATTGATCTAAATTCACTTTATGAAGAATATTCACCAAGATATTGGTGAGATATGAAGCGTGAAAACAAGGAAGGAAATCAGAGAAATCCTACTTGTAACTTCACTACAAATACTGAAGATCAGAAGAGAAGAAATTCAACCAAGACTTACGCACTTCATTGGAAGCATACAAGACTAGGTACAAGAGTCAGTTGTACTAGGATTGTGTTCAACTTTATGAGTCTGTAATCTTGAGTTCAGGGAAAGGAGAGTGATTTGAGTGAATCACTTGTAAAGAGAAAGAGAAAGAGAAGAACTCGTTCAGGGGAACAAGTTCAAGGGAATAAGTACTGAGTTGTACTTAGAGAATTGAGAAGTACTGAGTTGTACTTAGAGAATAGAGAAGTACTGAGTTGTACTTAGAGAATAGAGAAGTACTGAGTGGTACTTAGAGAATAGAGAAGGTTGGTTAAGCCACCAAGAGAGAAAGAGAAAGAGAATAGAGAAGAACTTGTTCAGGGGGAACAAGTTCAGGGAGAACAAAGTACTGAGTGGTACTTAGAGAAGTTCGTACTAACTAGGATTGTAACAGAGTCGTTGGCCGTAGTTAGTAAAAAGAGAATTGAGTCAAAATCCCTAGTGGTCGAGGTTTTTTCCTTCCTATTGGGCCTAGGAAAGGTTTCCTCGCTAAAATCGCGTGTTCTCTACTTGTCTCTCACTCTTTCTATAAATGTCTCTACTTTACTTGTCTCTAGTTTATTTATTATTGTTTGTCAAAACTAACAGGATCTTCTTTCATGGCTAGCAAAGTCGGTTCGGATCTTCTTCCCTGACAAGGACTACCTCGTCCAGTGCTGTGGCACTCCTCTTTTTTATTTATGGAAACTCTTTGGGTTTATAAACCCCCCCCCCCCTCTCCTTCTTCCTTGCACCCTTAATTCGAGAAAAAGACGATCTTGAGAGATTTTTACTTCAAAAATTCTCAAAAGTTTGTGTGTTTTTGCATTCATCACGGCTAGGAACTTCGAAGTTGTTTGTGATGAGTGGCTTTTGGTGCTAAATCCGGAGAAGAAAGGTTTTCTCAAGGACTACGAACTCGTTTCTTTGATCACTTTCAGGTATGCTCAACTCGACATTAATCTTATATATGCTGCAATTTGATTTTGGAACAGGAATACTCACTACTACATAAAAGAGCATTTGCAACCCTCTTTTGCAACGGTTAGATTTGTTGCAACGATTTTGGCAACGGTTGAAGCTGTTGCAATGACTTTAGCGACGGTTTTTAAACAGCCGTTGTAATAAATATAATAGGCAACGACATTTGCAAAGGTTCTACAATAACCGTTGCAAAAAGTATTGAATTTCAATTTTATATTTTTATTTTTAACCATTACAATAGATAGAATAGGCAATGACTTTTGCAATGGTTTTACTATAACCGTTGCAAAAAGTATTTAATTTCAATTTTTTTTGAAACCGTTGCTATAACATTTACTATTTTGCACCTTTCATCATTTTCATTCACCCTTTTAGTTTCTTCATAAAACCTAAACCTGGAAGACTCCCTTTTTATTCTCCCTTTTAATTTCTTCTGTAAGATTTAAACCTCAAAATGCTTATTGTTTCTTCTTAATTCATCATCTTCTTGCTCTTCCCTTTCATTCATCTTCAAAATCATTAATTGAGCAAAAAAATCTACCCTGAAAATCAATACGATTCATTTAATTTGGCAGTGAAATTGTAAAGGATAGTTTTTGATGCCACGTTTATGATTTCGAAAATGTTGGAGTTGGGATCCTTCGAAACGCGAAACCCAGAGATAAGGTTCTAGATTTTCCACTAATTTTTTCCATCAATTTTCAATTTTAAAAAGACCAAAGTTTGTTCAATTAACCACTACCAAAAACACGAATAACCGACTGAAGATTCCAGATTTAAAGCAATTCCAGATTCGAAATACTTCATTCAATTACGATGGATTCTGAAATTTGCGTCTTCTGAGGTGTGTATCAATAGTTTTTTCATTTTTCTTTTGCGATTGTTGTGCCAACAAAATTTGATGTTATTAGGGTATTGAATTTTTTTTTTTTTTTTTCTGGGTATTCGTTTGTTTGAATGATTGTTGAATAAAAAACAACCCCTTTTGAGTTTAGTTGATTTTTATGTTTTGGGTTTTAAATTGAGCATAAAGTGTTCGACGAAATGCCTCACAGGAATATTCAATGGAGAAATACATAATCCATTAGTACATTGCAGCAATGGGTGAAAACCTGGAAAAACGTGCTTTGGATTCCATTGATAGCATTTATGCAATGATGGGAAAGGTGAAGATGATGGCCTTAAAATTAAGCGCTGGTTAGAACTTGTTTTGGAATTCTGAACACTTTTTGGGTACTGTTTAATATTTTCAGCTAAGCATAAGCATGTTTGAGTTTAATTGGGGTCATTTTAGCATGCTCGGCTGCATTTGGGTGTGCATGTTTAAGTGATTTGGGCCTTGATTAAGAATGCTTCATGATTTGCTAACATTTTGGATTTTTCCGATTACATTACGATGATTTAACTGAGTTGTTGCTACTGTATTTTTGCTATTGTGCTGTATGTTTTCCCTTTTAGTTCTTGTTGATATATGGAGCATCCGTTACAGTTGCACTTTTCCACCCATGCCCTAACAGCTCTACTAAATTATCAGTGATAGTTTACGTACACANTTATCAGTGATAGGTTACGTACACATAGTTAAAGTGTGTTATTGTTGTTGTGTTGCTGTTGAACCTGCTATTCTATGCTACTTTTTTCCTCTTTTTGGCTGCAGGTACTTGAGTTTTATTGATTTATAGTTTAATATTGAAATTGTATGATCAGCATAAATGATTCCGGAAGTGGCTAATCTTTGTTCTTTGTGTAAGTCACTCTTGATGTGCCTTTGTTACGCTTCTGTTTACCTGCCATTTTCTTTTTAGTTTTGTGTTTGAGTGCACTAATATCTTTATTACACTGTAAAACATTAGCAAGTTCTATAATGCACTAGAAAACTGTGCTGCTAATAATTTGACATCTTTTTCATGGTTGCTGTTGAATCTCAAAGAGACAGAATACAAGCTGCTTCAAATTTTGCTCAAAGAAATAGGCTTCCTGTCCTCCTTCAAGACCAAATGTTGTCTCACTTGTGTTTGAAATATAGAGCTGATTCAGAAGAGTTGCAACAGCAAGAGATCCTTGAATCACTTTCTAAGGTAATCAAATCAAGTGTTTCACACTATCTCAACTATTCTCTTCTTGACAAGGTGTATCTGTTTCGTGGAGTATCAAATGACTTGCTTTTCCAATTGGTATGTTTTTCTTTTCGGAAAACCCTTGTTGTTACCGGCTTGGATTTTTATTTGCCCACAGTTTCTGTTTACTCTTAATAGAAAGTTGTTGAATGTTTTTTCTTAATCTGTGGTAATTTCATGTTTTGACTCTTTGGTTGGTTTAAAATTTACTATGGATTATGGTTTTGAAGCGATCAGCATGCTTGAGAGTCTTCTCCAGCTTATTTTCTCTAAGTTGTGTTTTTAATGATGGCTACTGGCTTGTTTATAAATTGTTTTTCCCTCTTATTAAGGTTTCAGAGATTAAAGCTGAGTACTTCCCTCCGAAAGAAGATGTGATTTTACAAAATGAAGCTCCAACAGATTTATATGTGCTAGTCCATGGCACCATGGTCAGAATGAACTCTCTTCTCCATTTAACGTAGTCACATCCTTGGTTAGTTTCATATTAGAAGAAAATATTTGTAATTCTGTCCCAAGGAATTACTGAGCTGCTTATAATAGCTTCTGTTCTTTTATGATTTGAAATCTGAAAATCTTATTTTTGAAATTGTTTTTGAGTTTATGGCAACTGATTTGGGCATTCTTTGTAGGAATTTATTTCGCAAAAAGCTGGTGTTAAACAGGCAAGTCTTCTAAATTTGCTAATACCTTTTTTTAAAATGTCAGTAAATGATGCTGCACAATAAATCAATAAGGTCTAGTGTTTCTAATTAAAGACTTTAATCACAGGTTATTAGAGAGGTGAAAGCTTTGTATTTTACGTTTGGATAGGATGAAGATGTCTAGCATAGTATTGATCACATTCCCGTGCTTTGAGTATTTCTTTTATCTTTGTGTTTGATTACACTTGTTTCAATACAAAATAGCTTACTGTCTTAGTTTTTCTTGGCAAGTAAATGAGAATCTCATTTTTTAAGCTTTATCAAAAATGAGAATAAAATTTTCCTTGCTTAGCGTGAATAATGAAATACCACTCATAACTACGAAGCATAGAGTAATCAGGGCTCTATGTAGTTTCATCAATGTGTTGTCACCTTGCATAGACTAATTAGCATGGTAGAGGAGCTATCATTTCTAATGCTTTCTAATTTTTGATGCTGGGTGTCTTTATAATTAAACAAGCTAGCGACTCTATTGTATTATCAGTGTGGTATGTTTAATATTGCAGTATTCAATGACAAATCTTTGTGGGAAAGAAAAAAAAGGGTTTGAGCATGGTTGCACAACATTGTTTACTCAGAATGGGAAACCACGTATGTAGTAATGTACTAGAACTCCTTTTTTTATACTTAAACCTAAATGAAAATGGGAATACGCAGAGTACCAGTAGCAATACTAGAGTACATTGATTATGCCTTGTAGTTGTTTATGAGTATATATCTTATTTCTGAGTACCAGCTAATTTTCTTCTCTGCTTTATGAATTTCATTTTTATTGAGGATGAAATATATGCTTTGTGATTTATTATATTTGGTTGAGTATCAAGGAATGTTGTAGTAGAGACATGGTGTGAATGTGTCATGAATGCAGGTTAAAAACTAGGTCAAAGTTGACTGGTTTTGTCCAAGGGGAGGTGCTGTCATATTTTTTTTCATGCTTGACAGGCTAACTTCAACCACTTCAAGCACATATGATGAGCACAAGAACAATCGGGGGAGGCGGTATCGTAATTTCCAAATTTGAGGCTAAATTGAAGGCAAAATGACGGGAATGGAGAAAGTCATGGCAAATGAGGTTGTCCAAGGCTAATTTAGTTTTGAAAACGAAAAGGCTTTATGTTACATAGCTTTTCTTGTGTATGTATTCTATTTAACAGTCGTAGATATAATCCTAAGAACATGGAATATGTACATGTACACTATAGTTATCCATCATAATTAAATTAATAATAATATATTATTGTTGTTGTTATTGTTCCTGTATTTAATAATTTATTATTATAATAATTATAGTTACTACTAAATAATGCTATTATAATAATATTATTAATATTATTATTATTATTGTTATTGTTATTATTATTATTATTATTATTATTATTATTATTATTATTATTATTATTATTATTATTATTATTATTANTTGTTCCTGTATTTAATAATTTATTATTATAATAATTATAGTTACTACTAAATAATGCTATTATAATAATATTATTAATATTGTTATTGTTATTGTTATTGTTATTATTATTATTATTATTATTATTTACAAAAATAATTGACTTTTAGCAACGGTTCAACTTAAAAAGCCGTTGCAATAGCTTCATATATAAGTTGCAAGAAAATAAATCTTTTGCAACGGCTCATCATAGACCGTTGCAAAAAGTCTAAACAACCGTTGCAATAAGTTTTTTGCTAAGTTAAAGTGTAACCGTTGCAAAAGGTCTAAAAGACCGTTGTTATAGACTTTTTGCAACGGTTAAACTGTGACTGTTGCCAAAAGTATTAAAAACTGTTGCAAAAGAGTTTTTGCTACGCCAAAGAATGCAACGGTTATATGACCGTTGCTAAAGCTTTTCGCAATGGTTTTTTGGAATTTTGCAACGGTTTTTTAGGGGTTGCAAAATCTCTTTTATGTAGTAGTGACTCATAGTTTCATATTCTTTGAGAGAGAGATCACCCCATTGCTTGAAGAATAGAGTGGTGTAGCTGGGTTATCTTGTGATGGTTTTCCATGTCTCTCTAGTACCATGGATTACTTTTGTCCTGTCTTTGAGCATTATTTGGATCTTGATACTTGTGTCATGGAAAAAGTAGTTCATGGTAGTGAAATCCATTTAGTAGCATTGGTTGATCAATTCAGAACTGCCGAAATAGCACGAAGGAGATATAGATGGCGAACTTTGCTAATGCGTGTATTTGCTAGATTTCTCTTCGTGAACAGTGACTCCTCAGTTGGTGATGCTACTTTGATTACCATTGTTGAACAATTTGAGCAAGGTATAGCTCCCATGCCCCTATGTTCTGGAAAATGTTTTTGACCCTTGATCGCTTAAAAAGGAATTCTCATGCTCCCTTAACTGGCTGTGCTTTGCTTGTACATGTAAATATTTAATATTCATTATTTAAATATTTAAGATTTTTTTTATTTGAATTTATAGCAATAAATAGGTCATTTAATGATAAAATATTATATTAATTTCAAATATGAAATTGGTCATGAAAACATTTGAAATTAGCTTTTTGTATGCAAATAAGATATTCAATAATGCATGTGACACGTGATAATTATTTTATTGAATATTTTTATTTCAAATATTGAATAGGTCATAAAATATTTGAAATATCTAATACATAGTTAATTATGACACGTGATAATTGAATATTTATATTTCAAATATTAAATAGGTCATGGAATATTTAAAATGTGATGATTAAATATTTTTAATTTCAAATATTAAATAAGACATAAAATATTTGAAATCGTGATCATTGAATGCTCTTTATTTTCAAATATTAAATAGGTCATAAAATAATTGAAATATGCAATTGACTGAAACATTCAAAATATCCTCATGTGCTAATCATTTCTATTTTTGATAGGTGTGGCTCATGGACCGTCTGAATTTGCTGGAGCCTCTTGCTAACATTCCTACACATACTCTGAGCAATTTGTATGGGCGGCACATACGGTATCATCATTCCACCATGTATGATAGGATGCTTACTCTTACTGACAGGAAGATTTGTATCCAATGGACAGTCTCATGGTGGAAAATCAAGACCATGATCTATTCTGAAGATACCCCATACATTCCCGTGGCGGGTTTGACTTAGTTGACTTTTTATTGCCCTTCTAGGGTGATGAGGCAGTTCGGTTAGCAACAACTGATTCAAGACCATGACATAGTAAGACCTAAGGATAAGCATGTGCTGCTGGGCATTGCAAAGAACTGGGAGAGGCGCACGAGGATTGTTGTGACTCCACTTCCAGAATGCCACGAAAAGGTATCTAAGCATTATTTGATTTGGATGCATGAAGAATATATGTCCATTCGTGTAGAAGCTCGTAAGAGTTTAATCCTTAAGGATTCGATCCCTATCTCCCCAGCTATATTAATCATTGTTGTTGGGTTTACTTTTGAAAGGTGTGCGATAGCCTTAGGAACATCCACGAACAATCCTAAGCCTTGTATCCTTCTTGAACTCCAAAGTTGAAGCCTTACAAGTTACCTATGCTAGTTTCTGTTCCCTAAACAGACTTCTGACTTTGGAAATGCATTGCGGAAAAACTACTCAATGGAATGATGTGATCTTTTGGCACAATGTGTGTTTATGTTTAACTAAGTTTGTGTTACAAAATCAAAGCCAGGATTAAACTAGTTTGTGAATGGCATTTTAATAGCACAATAGTTAGGATGTTTTTTTAGAGCAACATAATGAAAAATGTTTGTGTAGTATTGACAATGATTGTTGATGGTTGGTTCTAAAAATGGCTTGGCATTTATTAAATTTTTATATTACCTCCATATGGCACTACTCGTAACTTCCAGAGAGACACGGACTCCTATACCAATTTTGTTAATGGGCAAAATTACAAGAATATGAGACTATTACCACCACCACCTCACCACCACCCTCCTACTATTGTACCTAAACCACCACCATACCCGCCACTATACCCAAACCTTCACCACTGTACTTAAACCACCACCAGCATCACTAACTAGAACACCAACCAAAATTGAAGACCAGGATCACTAACTAGAACACCACCCAAAATTGAAGACCACCAACAATTGAAGTTCCACTGCCGCTATCCCTCGAAAGTGTACCGCCCCCTGTCCTTTTAAATTGACCACCACCACCGTCACTATTAATTGTAAAAAAAAACAAATCATCATCAATTCGATTCACCATCAAAATGGGAAGCCATTAATTTGAACCCTAAATACCTCCGTATTGCACTACTCGTAACTTCCAGAGAGACACGGACTCCTATAACAATTTTGTTAATGGGCAAAATTACAAGAATATGAGACTATGACCACCACCACCTCACCACCACCCTCCTACTATTGTACCTAAACCACCACCATACTTGTCACTGTACCCAAACCTTCACCACTGTACTTAAACCGCCACCAGCATCACTAACTAGAACACCAACCAAAATTGAAGACCAGCATCACTAACTAGAACACCACCCAAAATTGAAGACCACCAACAATCGAAGTTCCAGTGCCGCTATCCCTCGAAAGTGTACCGCCCCCTGCCCTTTTTAATCGACCACCACCACCGTCACTATTAATTGTAAAAAAAACAAATCATCATCAATTCGATTCACCATCAAAATGGGAGACCACCAATTTGAACCCTAAATACCTCCGTATTGCACTACTCGTAACTTCCAGAGAGACAAGGACTCCAATACCAATTTTGTTAATGGGAAAAATTACAAGAATATGAGACTATGACCACCACCACCTCACCACCACCCTCCTACTATTGTACCTAAACCACCACCATACCTGCCACTATACCCAAACCTTCACCACTGTACTTAAACCGCCACCAGCATCACTAACTAGAACACCACCCAAAATTGAAGACTACCAACAATCAAAGTCCCACTGCCGCTATCCCTCAAAGGTGTACCACCCTCTGCCCTTTTAAATTGACCACCACCACCCTCACTATTAATTGTAAAAAAAAATCATCATCAATTCGATTCACCATCAAAATGGGTGACCACCAATTTGAACCCTAAATTGAACCTCAAACCTAAATCGAACGCAAAACTTAACCCAATTTCAGCCCCAAATTTCAACCCAATCAAACCCCACTCGAACCCTAACTTTTGACCAAATTTGAACCTAATCAAACTCCAAATTGGAACCCGAAATTTCCAATTTCGATCAAATTCGATCCTATTTAAACTCCAAATTTGAACCCTAAATCCCAATTTCGACCTAATTCGAACCCAATCATACGTACGAAATTCCAAATTTGAACACAGTGATGGCGACGATGGTGGTGAACGTAATGATGACGATAAAGGTGGTAATGAATATCAGATGATGATGGTGGTGGTTTTTAGAAGTGGTGTGCTGGTGGAGGTGTTGAGAGAAGTTTGTTGGTGTTGTAACTTAGGGGCATAAGTGACATTTCATAAAAATGAGTTTGCTAAAAATTGAAAGAAATCCAAAGTTGCAAGTAATGCCATATGAAGGTAGTATATACTAGTAAATTTATTGCAAAATGGATATTTTTACTCTTAAAAAAAACATTTTGGTATTCAAAATGAATATTAAAAATTCACTATTAGTACAGGATAATATCTAAGAAATCACTGTGATATGTATAAATAGTAAATTACATGGTATTTTCGTAAATAAGTAAATAACTTTATTACCACACTACCCCTTGAAATTCATATGAAAAGACAATCTTACCCCTAAACTTTTAACATATTATCTCAAAATGCCATTGTGATATGCAATTTTGCATATCACTGTGATTTACTGGTCATACCTCGTTAGCACAACCTAAAAGAATGAAAAAGAGAACTCGAAATACTTGCTACATTTTTTACTTTCTTACTATTAATTCAATTCATTGGACCGTCTTTTGATTCATTTACATATATAAAAATATGGTCATATGAGATCTTGTTTGATTCGACTCGAAGTGTACTTTCCAAATATATAATTTTTTATAATATTTACATGTATAAAATTAGAAATATTAATGTTTGAAGTATGTCTCAAAAAACGTGTAAATAGTGAATGTAGCAAATAAAAAATACGGCTATTTCACCATATACCCCTAAATTATTGCAAAATACACCATATACCCTTAATGTTTCAGAAATGCACCATGTACCCATGAACTTTCAACTTAATTCACAATATATCCTTATTTAATTTGCTAAACTACCTCTACTACTTCCAAATTAAGATATTAAATTTCACTAACTTTTTTTTTTTTTTTGTATCAATTAATTACATTTACCAATTCAAATTACTTTTACATAACCACCACCCTCTTTCATCACTACCTACTAACACCCCCCCCCCCC